>CM042011.1:151578190-151656007 GCA_023525715.1 Cichorium intybus
AAGGGTTATAAATGTGGTTCTGCAGTTAGGTGATTTAATTTGGTTCTACATTGAACACATCTCTATCTATATATATATATATATATATATATATATATATATATATATATATATATATATATATATATATATATATATATATATATATATATATATATATATATATATATATATATAATCAGGATCAGGTGAGGATTCTTTTTAAAGTGAGGATTTGCGAGGACACCTTAAAAAAATTCAAAAAATATATTAAAAAAATACAAATCATAAAATCGAGAATAGTACTATATCATTATCAAAAAAATTTGAAAAAAAATTTGGATCATTGAAAAACGCAATGATGCAATTTTTCTGTTTTTATTTTAGATCATTATTTCATTCTAAAAATAGGTTCAAATGAGAACCATTAAAAGATTGAGAACTAAAAGAACCAATCCAAACCACACATTATTTTGATCTAATGGTTATGGGGGTTGATCGTCTACAACGCGTTCACACTTATTAAACTCCATATATATACAACCCTCCGATTAATTGTTTCAAGGGCTGAGATTAGTTCTCACGGTTCTTAACGTTTTAATGGTTCTCATTTGAACCCTTCCTTATATATATATATATATATATATATATATATATATATATATATATATATATATATATATATATATATATATATATATATATATATATATATAGACTAAATATCAAATGAGAACCATATTTTTCTAGGAACCGTAGAAACTTTTTGACTGAAATTTTTTTTCAAAAAAAATGACATAATACACCTAATCGCTTATATTTAAGACCTTTTGTAAAAAAAAATTTGAAAAATATAATATATATACACGAAATGTGCACATGTGCACGAAACGTGATCATATACACATTTGCGAAAAAAGTGCATATGTGCACATTTCGTGTATACATATTATTTTTTAAATTTTTTTTGACAAAAAGTCTTAAATATAAGGGACTAGGTGTATTATGTCATTTTTTTTGAAAAAAAATTTCAGTTAAAAATTTCCCACGGTTCCTAGGAAAATATTGGTTCTCTTTTGAAACGGACTCTATATATATATATATATATATATATATATATATATATATATATATATATATATATATATATGTATGTATGTATGTATGTATGTATGTATGTATGTATGTATGTATGTATGTATGTATGTATGTATGTATGTATATATATATATATATATATATATATATATATATATATATATATATAGGGAATTGTTCAAATGAGAACCACTAAAAGGTTGAGAACCGTGAGAACCACTAATTAAAAGTTTAATAACATTGCATTTTTTTATTTTTAACACTTGTTTTTTATCAAAATAAAATTAACACACACACACACACACACACACACACACATATATATATATATATATATATATATATATATATATATATATATATATATATATATATATATATATATATATATATATATATATATATATATATATATATATATATATATATATATATATATGGCTAGGTTATAATAAAAATGACAATTATTGTGTAACCTTGTAACCAAATACTGGCCATCTGATTTCGTTCTCGTAAGAATGAAAAAACTGAAAATTTTCCGTTCTTAAAAGAATGAACTAAATTTTGTATATCAAAACAACAAGAATGTAATGAATTGTTTTAATTATGTCAAAATTACTGGAAATTTTACATCACAACAATAAGAATCTACAAAAATTGTAACAATTCTGGAAAGAATGAAAATATTTTACATAAAACAACAATATTCTAAATGAACAGATAAGTCATTCTTAAAAGAATGTATTTTAAATGAGTGGTCCATATTGAGTTTAAGGTTACACAATATTTGTCAGGATATATTTGATCCTGGCTATATATATATATATATATATATATATATATATATATATATATATATATATATATATATATATATATATATATATATATATATATATATATATATATATATATATATTTTTGCAAGTTAGGGATGAATCTACTACATGAATCGTAATATACTACAGGCTACACTAGGTACATTGGCTATTCTACAGTATGTCGCAGACATCGCCTTCTCCAAGGAACCCGCACAGAGACTAGACCCACTAACGCAGCAGCAAACCCTGGTGCATAGCACACGCCGATCCCGTAACGACGCCTTGCAGGTAACTGGCTGGGGGGAAACCAACCCCGGGTACACACTTTGCACGGCTAGCACAGAGGCTACACTGGGGCGTTAATATCTTTAGCCACCAATGTACGCAGCAAGGATCGAACCCGCGACCTCGCATACGCGAGGCACGTGCCTTACCCGCCACGACCACCATGTTGTGTGTAATATATATATATATATATATATATATACATATATATATATATATATATATATATATATATATATATATATATATATACATATACATATATATATATATATATATATATATATATATATATATATATATATATATATATATATATATATACATATACATATATATATATATATATATATATATATATATATATATATATATATATATATATATATATATATATATATATATATATATATATATATATACATACTAGGTGTGTAGCCGCGCAAAGCGGCGACGGTAAATAGTTTGTTTCGATAAATAGTTTTCGATCGGAGATTAGGTTCTTCTCAACAATTAGGTTATTTTTATCAGTTAGTTCCTTTCGGCAAATAGTTCGTTTAGATTCTATTAGATTTGTTTCAACTAATTTGATCAACAACATATGTAGATGTAAAAACGTTAATTCGGTGTCTTGCTTGGTTAAGAGTGCCATGCCAACTTTGTAAGTCTTGCTTTTTGCTAGCATGTGGCTAGATTAGTAATTACTTTTTCATTTTTACAATAAGTTAATGATAAATGTTTTCCTTTCTAGTAGAATTTTGATTTCTCCGTATTATATTTCGACTTAAATGACGCACTTTAACTTCAAAATTTAAAGTATATTGTATTTTAAAATTTAAAATGAAGTGTTATCCATTCATGCCAAGACCTTTTCAATCTGATATTATGTGTTGAAATAACAGGTCAAATAAAATCAAATTAATATGACTCTTGATTTTTCTTTTGCTTTCTATAAACGTTTTCTTGTTCCACTTTATGTTTAACGTGAAATTGTATAACTATATATATGTCGTCTTTCTATGCCGGATAAAAAATATAAATATTCATTTATTCAACGTGGTTTTATAATACAAGCATTTATTTTCTCTACAATTACTTCGTTAAGGGTTTTGTTTGATTTTCATCTTTTTTCTTATACATTTTATTAAAACTATTAACATTACTAAGTTCAATTTGTTATATTTATAGTCAACTATAAAAGTTTTAAATGCTGTTTACATTGGCAAAAAGATAGTTATCGAAGTAAACAATGAATATGAACCCAACACCCTATTTCCACGTTTAGTCTTTTTTTCTTTTCTTTAATAGCATATTACAATTGTTTTTGTCTTGATGTATCCATATTATGTAGCAACTTTAATGTCATCTTTAAAGAAATATCAAATTAAAACAAAAAAAACCCATGTGTAAGATGCCAATGTCTAGTAAATAAGCAAATTTTCACAACTCGATGTCAGATTGCCGGTATATCTACAACCACAAATATACAGATATAAACGACCAAGCTTATATGTTGAAAGCAGTTTAGAAAATTAAATATTATAAACATATTAAGTCAAAAATAAGTTTAAAACTCCAAGACATACCAACAAATGGAAATACTTGCCTCTTTTTTACTCAACTTTGTTAAAAAAAAATGAATGCAAGATATACAAACAAATGGAAGTACTTTAGCAAGAAATAGCAACATAGGTTCCTTGATTTATTTCTTATAGCATCCTACTTTAGCAAGGTATCTAAAGACTAAAGACATCTCCTACTTCCCTTTCCAAGAGGAATATCCATTGTATTCCATGTATTTGACCCCATCGCTAGAAACAAAAAAAAAAAATTTCACCAAATTAAAACCAGATCAATAGATTTAAAAAGTAAATGTCAAACATTTAAAATCAATGGGTTAGTTTTAATCATATAGGAACCTATCTAAATTAAAGAAAGACATGTAGTGAGTGTAATAAACTCGCCAAACAACCGTGACAATCCTTGAAAGGCACGATCCACACGGGCAACAATAAATGCAATAAAGCTTAAAACTTATTTTCATTGACCTTTATCTCCAAAAAAAAATTAGAGTGTCCTATTTCACCCACACTTTTTTCTTCAGAATTCTCTTGAAGACTAAGAATTTTACTGCACACACCCAAGGTAATACATAGAAATCATTAATAAAAAATCAATCAAAATTGAAAGCATCATCTGGACTAATTTTGACAATTATTTGCACAAAAAATCAAAATTACTAATAAAAAGACCATGCATGCATTTATTTAAAACTTACCCAATTAAGAGCTTAAGATGGATGTTTCTTTTATGCTCAAATCTAAATACAAAATACCAAAGTTTATTACAAAAAACAAAATACCTTGCAAATGTTTGATTTTCCTTTAGAACCCTGGGTTATATTGGAGTCAAACTTCTTGTATATTATCAAGAATACATTCAAACACATCAAGTAACCTAACAATAATATGTAGAAAAAACAAATCAAAACTAAAGAATCGATTCAATATCTGTAAGCAGTAAAATGTAAGAAAAACGATCAGATACAAGTAGATAAACAAACACACATGCACATACATCTAACACAAAACATTAGAATTGTATGCTTTCACTTGAAGATATACTCAGATCTGTCTCGCATCCATAACACAACCCTATTTTACATTAAAAAATCAAATATAAGTAGATACGACTACATAGATCTGAATATAAGAAGACACTTGTAAGAAAATACTATATTGCAGACGGATGAGGAGATCAGTGAAGGCGGTGATTGTTGGTGGTAGCAGTTATTTGCTGATAACAATTGTGGTTCAACAATTGTGCCTTGCCGGTTTAAGATCTAGGTATTTCGTACAAAATACAGAGACAATGATAGACATGTGTAACAATTATGTCCCATGTTTCCAAGACCCAATCAACTAAAACATTAGCAAATCTAAGTTGTTTTCAAGTCAAACATAAGTTTTTTACCTTAGATTATGAGCACTTCGATCTGGGTTGGCAGCAGTGATAATGGGTTAAATCAAGCCTGAAATTGGGCATGTTCAATATGTTACCCATGTTTAAATTATTTGGAACCGTTTAATTGTCGGAGGATTCAAAAAGGAATTAGAATATAAAAAGTGGAGTCACAATTAATGGAGTCACGTAATTGAATCAATCGAAGAGAATGAGCCATATGTCGGGCAAATCTTCCATTATAATGATGCATAAAATCACTAAAGCAAGCAAATTGCAAATTGATAACCAGATTTCCTTGTCAATCATAGATCGATGGTAAAACTAATCGATAAATCAAATGACATTACACACCAGTGATGAGATTCATGTCGCAATGGACAATACATTCGTCGTAGACCGTATCATCATCTTCACCGGTTTTGGCGGGAATCGAGTGACATGGTCTCTCTAACGGACGAAGAGGAAGTCCTTGGACTCGAATGGTTTAATAAGATCAGTGAGAGCGCTGCAGATGTTTCGACCACTGGGCTGGGTATATGAATCCTAGAATAATTGTCGGTGGTAGAATAATGTAGATCATTTTATCAGCATATGAGGAACCCTCAATCGGTAGATCAGTAGAAATGTACTCGACTTGTAGATGCCAAGCATCATATCAGTCTAGGAACTATTCCCTCTTATAGGTTCGAAGACTGGACCTAGATTAAAGGAACGATTTACCAAACTTTGAAATAAGAAATTGAGAAATCTTCAATTACCCACTGCGATTTGGGGATTTACGTATTATGGTGGACCTAGAATTGGGGAAAGTTTGGTACAACTGTGATTTACGTATTAGGGGTGATTGAAAATTTTCAATGTTTTAGAACTTGTATTTTGTGGGAAAATTTTTGGACCTCTTAATTTGAAGAGTTTCCAAATAAGGAAACTATTATATATATATATATATATATATATATATATATATATATATATATATATATATATATATATATATATATATATATATATATATATAGGGTAAAGTTCAATTGAGAACCTAAAAAAGCCTAGGAACCTAAGAACCCATTTTATGAACTTTTTTTCTACACAATATTTTTCAAAAAAAAATATACCAAAATTTTTGTTATGATGCGTCTAGAAGATTTCAAAAAAAAAATTCAAAAAAAAATCATTTTTTTTAATTTTTTTTTTTCATATGAGTTTAGGGTTTAGAGTTTAGGGTTTAGGGTTTAGGTTTAGGGTTTATGGTTTAGGGTTTAGGGTTTAGAAATCTCTTAGACTCTTTAAATAAAAAAATTGGATGAAAAAAAAAATCATTTATTATTATTTTTTTTTCATATGGGTTTAGGGTTTAGGGTTTAGGGTTTAGGTTTAGGGTTTAGGGTTTAGGTTTAGGGTTTAGGGTTTAGGGTTTAAGGTTTAGAAATCTCTTAGACGCTTTAAATAAAAAAATTGGATGCAATGTTTTTTGAAAAATATTGTGTATAAAAAAAGTTCCTAGGTTCCTAGGGTTTTTTAGGTTCTCTCATGATCTCGACCCTATATATATATATATATATATATACTAGTTGCGTACCCGCGCAATGCGGCGGCGGCAAGTAGTTTCGTTTCGGCAATTACTTTTTAGGTTTTAAGTTGCCGATGGGAGGGGGAGTTGGCGAATATGAGAGTGATTAATTTGTTTTCGGGCGATTGATTACCTTTCCAACGATATATGGAATGGTAAAAACCCGAGAGTGTAGGAAAAAAAATGGAAAAAACTTTTAGAAATCGGTTCGGAACTATAGGGATATTTTGCAATGAAATGATAAATAGAAGTAGAATGTTATAATCTGAACAAAAGACAAAGTAAACAAAGGGGCAAGGGGCAATGTACTAAAGTTTATGTGTATGCATCATTACAAAGATTGTTCATCAATTTTCAATTGTTCATAAGCCAAGTATACGTCTTCAATAGTTGCACCTTCATATAGCTTTGTCAAATCTTTGATACACGATATATCCTGGAAAATACATGTCAAAATATGGTTATAAAATAGTTTATCCAATAAAGGGTAAAATAGTCTTTTTGTAGCAGTCTAGTAATATTACCTTCCTATGACAGATGCAGCCTGCAAATGAGCTATCAACCCAAGCTAGTACGCATTCGACAATTAGTTGAGTTTTGACGATTTGTATGATTGTATCTTCCGACGGATGACGAATAGTTAATTTTGATGAATAGCTTTCTTTCAATAATTAATTTTGTTTTGAAAAAAAAAATTCAGATTCCAAATAATGCGCAATGCAGCAGACGACAATCAGTTTCAACGAATAATTTTCTTTTAATACGCAACGACAGTTTCTTTTTGGGAGGGCGATGAATAGTTTATAATCAGAACATGTCATATTTCTTAAAAATATGCATATGTATCCACAAATAATTTTCGACGAATAATTTTCTTTTAATATGCAACGACAGTTTCTTTTTGTGGAATTTGAGCTTTTGAATACGTCTTTCGTTGATGACATTTATTGCTTTAGTTAAAATGAAAATTATGTTGTTATTTTTAGTTTAAAATTTGACGTATGCATTTTGGTTTCGTCTAAAAATAAGAATCTATTGTTGTGTTGTTTCGTTTAAAAATTTGACGTATGCATTTTGGTTTTGTCTAAAAATGAAAATCATGGGTTAATAAGAAGTTATAAAAAATGGGAACATAAAGCTGTTGGATCACATGCACATCACCATCCTTTTTCTCTTCTCTTTTCATAGAGTTTATATTTGATTTTATAAACGCACTCACAAATAAATAAATGAGGAAAGAAAGAAAAAGAAAAAGTGTGTAATTATATATACCAAAAAGAATAATTGTCGACAACTTTAACTTTCTTAGACGTTTGTTATTTATCTATATATTCAAAACCCATGAGTTTATTGGTTTTCGTGTCATCCGGATTTATTTTCGTTTGCTTTAAAATACGTTACAACTATATATAATATATATACTTAAAATTCTAGATTTTACTAAACTCAAATATTATTATAATAAAAAGTAATTTACAATGGAATTGACTCAGATACTCAATCATTCCAAACATGTAAACTCAAAGGCCCACTTATTAAATTTCTAATATAACCTTTTAAAATCAAAAGAAATACTAATATACAGTAGCACAAAAAGCAGTCAGGCTCCACACACGAATTATTGAGACATATATCTCGAATTGTTGCTTATTGGGGAAATTTTACTAATCCACTTGCTCATATCGGATTCCATGCTCCTTTACATTCACACAAGCCCCCACCCACTTGCTCATGGTGCATCCTGATCCATTTCTTTATTCCATTCCAATTTTACTTTTAGCAACCCACGATTCCCATTCAATAAACACACACTCTCTCTCTCTCTCTCTCTCTCTCTCTCTCTCTCTCATCTTAGAGAACCCTAAACATCCACACCGCCATCTCCATGTCACCTCTCCTCCTCTCCTTCTATTGTCGGACACACCTCACCTCCTCAAACTACCGGAAATCGCCTCCTTACCCTCCGGTTTGATGTGAATCATAGCCACCGCCACTATTGACGACTCCCTCCGGTGATAACCATTCACCGACGACCCCGATCTGCCACCAACAACCTCCTCCGATCATCATCGCTACCTCCGATCCTACCTCGAGATCCCGCCTATGGTTTTCGACCATCTCTTCCGATCTGCCAAGTTCGCTCTCCACATCGTTGATTCCCTCCGGCCTCCGATCAGCATACCCGCGCCTCCTACTTAGTCTACCTCCATTTCAGTGCAACGTTCTCACCACCGATCCACCACTGATACCTGAATCGAATTTGAATCAGATCGGTTACCGCTCCTAATCACCACCGCCTTCATCAGATCGGTTACCGCTCCTAATCACCACCGCCTTCATCACATTAATAACCGACATTCCAGTGGTTTCAGTCGACAGATCTCTCATAATCACAGAGATCGAGTAGTATGTGATCTCCTCCCACCTCCGATCCATTTCTAACTCGTAAACTTCTGATTTCTGATTTGTTTTTGTTTATCGGATGGATATGTTTTTATTTATTGGTTTCAATTTCTGATCGAGTAGTATTGGATGGATATGTTTTTGTTTATTGGTTTCAATTTCTGATTTGCAAATGTTTTTTTTTTTCGTTATAAGTTAAGGTTTTTGATAGAATTTCAAATAGCAGTGGTTCCTACTGCTAAGCATTTGAGTTATTATTATTTTTTTTTTGCAAAATGTCTGATTAATAGTTATGGTCGAAACTTCTGATCTGCAAATGTTTATTTGGAAGGTCTTAGATCTAAATATGATTCAATCTATGAATTTTCTCGAAATTTCTGATCTAGAAATGTTTATTTCGTCTGTTTTGTTGATTGTTAGAAAAACATGTATTTCTTGTTAAAAAACTGTTTGTGCTCAATTGTATGCATTATGTTTTCTGGTTTTCTTGTAGGTTCTCATATTTTTATATTTGTAATTATCCCAATTTTCAAACTGTTTTGTTGAAAAGATTAGTATTGTTTCTCTCAAACCTACAAAGTCGAAAGTGGTTATTCAATTTTTTTTATTTGCATTTCTCAATTCTCCAGAATTTTGAAAATATTTGTAGACTATTTTTTTCAAACCTGCAAAATAGAAGTGGAAGATTTATATATCATTGTATTCTGAAAATCGGTTTCCTGATTATTGATTTTTATAATATATTTTTCTGAATTTTTAATGTTTGTTTTGAAAATCAGTAGGTTTTTTTCTCAGGTATTGGAAGCTGTTACAGTCTTCATTTGACATAATTATTTTCTCAGGTATTTGGTGCAGTAACTGAAAGATATAAAAAGTATGTTGCTATTTCTTGCTTTATATTTTTGATAATTTAGTAGGTTTTTTGTAAAACTGTGGTTGCAACAACTAACCAATGTTTACAAGTTAAAATTATCACTTTGGGTTTCAAATTCTGTATGGTAACATAATAGATCCAGATTGCTGTAATTCTGTTAATAAAATCAAAATGAATTTTTGTCGGCTAGGACCATTGATTTTATATATTCAATTATGTACCTTTAGACAGTAGAAACAATAATACTTACTATATCAAAAATAACCAACAATTACAGCAACCTGGAAACAGACTAAAAAAGAAACAATTGCATCATCCTGCAAAAAGACATGTTTTTAATATTTATTTAGTATGCAAATAATAAATTGATAATATAATAAAAAAGTACAAATATATAATACATTTATTTCGTAAATACATGATTTTAAACTAAATTATGCCTATTTGCCACAGAAAAACGTTAAATGGAGAAATAGAGGCTGATCCATACAAAATGTGCAAGCTGCATCAACACTTCAAGGACTGTTCAAGCACTATTTGGTTTGGTGAGAGGCCTCCACATAATTTGTGGAGGTACACAAAGAAGGGAGAAGAGTAAAGATGTTTGGGACGGAGAGTCTTTATTTATACATTTTAAGATGCATTTTTATTGGTGGAAATTTGTTGGTAAGGATTATTTATT
This sequence comes from Cichorium intybus, assembly GCA_023525715.1. Taxonomy (NCBI): domain Eukaryota; kingdom Viridiplantae; phylum Streptophyta; class Magnoliopsida; order Asterales; family Asteraceae; genus Cichorium; species Cichorium intybus. The sequence goes on from CM042011.1 coordinate 151,588,867, forward strand.
TATTTAAGGGTTCAGATTGAATTAAAATAAAGCAACAGCCAGGATGATATCATGCATTTTTACAGGATTGTAAAGTTTAAAATTTTGAACATAATTTCAAAATTCAAAATTGAAAACTTTATGTGATTTGAAAAAGTTGTCAATCTCTACAGTATGCATATAAAGCAAGCATGTGGTCTCCGTGCATTTTGAAGAAGGCTATGAAGGGTTGTACCAAAAGTCTTAAAATTAAGACATTGTGCTTTAAAGTGTTGTAATTTATATATGGTTTATATTATAGTATATATATATATATATATATATATATATATATATATATATATATATATATATATATATATATATATAGAGTAAAGTTTAATTGAGAACCTAAAAAAGCCTAGGAACCTAAGAACCCATTTTATGAACTTTTTTTTTACACAATATTTTTCAAAAAAAAAATACCAAAATTTTTGATATGATGCATCTAGAAGATATCAAAAAAAAATTTCAAAAAAAAATCATTTTTTTAATTTTTTTTCATATGGGTTTAGGGTTTAGGTTTAGGTTTAGGGTTTAGGGTTTAAGGTTTACGGTTTAGGGTTTAGGGTTTAGGGTTTAGGGTTTAGTTTTAGGGTTTAAGGTTTAGAAATCTCTTAGACACTTTAAATAAAAAAATTGGATGCAAAAAAATCATTTTTTTATTTTTTTTCATATGGGTTTAGGGTTTAGGGCTTAGGTTTAGTGTTTAGGGTTTAGGGTTTAGGGTTTAGGGTTTAGAAATCTCTTAGACGGTTTAAATAAAAAAATTGGATGTAATTTTTTTTTTAAATATTGTGTAGAAAAAAAGTTCCTAGGTTCTTAGGTTTTTTTAGGTTCTCTCATGATCTCGACCCTATATATATATATATATATATATATATATATATATATATATATATATATATATATATATATATATATATATATATATATATATATACTAGGTACATTTTAAGGGCCGTGCTCAGCACGGCCCACGACGGGTTACTTGGTTGTATGAAAAACGAACGTAGACTGTTATAATTGAATGGTTTTTGAAAGTACGATGTCTTAATAAAAAAGCAAAAGTAACATACAATGTTATAATTTGTAGGTATGTGAAGATACAATGCCTTTCATGAGGAGTTTGTCATATTTATTTACTTTTTCATAATCCAACGTTATAATTGGAATGAAAGTAGAATGCTATAATTTCCGTTTCATGCATGTAACACCTTCTGGTAAATCTTTCAACACCGAGACACGCAGTCATATGGTTGATATGCAGTTTCATGCTATATTGAAATTACAAATGGTTTAAAAGAAGGAAATGAGAGTATGATGCTATAATAAACATATAAATGGAAGTACATTGTTACCTTTTTAAACCACACATCTCCAAGAGTTCTACATACTTCACTCCTTTCTCTAGGTTGTGATATGTTAGGAATGAGCTCCAATACATCATATCTATGTTCACATATAAAAACAATATTTGATAAAGACAAAGAATTTTAATGATTCTACAATACTACTTATATTTTCTTCATTACTGTAAGCCCCTCTGGGAGAAATCGACTTCATCCTCTGGACCTAAAATATAGCATGAAACTGCATGTCAACCATATGACTGGTGTCTCGGTGCTGAAAGATTTACCAGAAGGTGTTAAATGCATGAAACAGAAATTATAGCATTCTACTTTCATTCCAATTACAACGTAGGATTATGAAAAAGTAAATAAATATGACAAACTCCTGTCAGTGGCATTTTTGCCATTATACTTGGATAAAAAAGTTACTCTAATTAGAGTATAAAACTCAAGGTGATGTAATAGATTAAAATTGTCCTAATAATAATTCTTAGGTCTGTGAACGCATAATTGAAATGTAAGAGTGTAATCCAAATCAAGAACAGATGGAACCCACCATTTCTAATTTATAAAACCTAAAAATATATCAACATTAAGACTGCAGCACCATTTCTAATTTATAAAACCTAAAAATATATCAACATTAAGACTGCAGCAGGTGAAGATTTGAAATGATTTTTTTTTTTTTTTTTTGTAATTTGAAGAAAATATTCAAGTTTAAAATTATAACATCATTTGCCTACTTTGCCACCCATCTTTCCATGTGATTAATTTAATCATGTGTAACTTCTTGATGTCGTTAAGTAATGTATACTTAGTCACATATAAGTTGTTAAAATTGTCATTCATAAGGGTTGCACGTATAGGAACAGACATGTATTATATCACCGCAAAACCTAACCTAAATGTGAATTGGGTTGTATGAAAATTTTGGGGACTGATCGAGAGTTTTATAATTGGCAAATATTTAGACCTATAAGAACCCACAAAATTTAATGGAGATGGGAATAGCGTAAAGATGACATAAATATATATGGAGACATGCTAACCTCTATTGATCAATGAAGAACGGTAATGAATCCCAAGATAAAACATGAATATACAAATTGTGTGGCTACCAATCTGGGTCTTTTTGTAGGCGATTTGTCGGATATTTTTGTAGATGATTTGATTGGCGGAGTATATTGATCTGAATGTGGTGGATAGTTTGATCGGTGGCATTGTTGGGGGAAATCACAAGAACTGTAGGATGAATTGTGAATAGTAGGCGTACATCCGGATATCGTGGTAGGGGAGGGAGACGGACGCTTCAAACTGGAAGATTCTTAAGGTGAGGCGGATACGGCATTACAAAGAAAGGGGGCGTTTTGAGTTATATTTGTGGATCGTTTTAACGGCCGGGAGGTATATTGAACGGGTGTGAAACCCCGTAGAGATGGGAAGGCAACGTTCAAACTTCAAAAGATGTACGTGGCGTGCAGATAATCCTACGTTAAGCAGAATAAAGGAAGGAGAATAAAAGCCTTTACTTATATAGTAATGATATATATATATATATATATATATATATATATATATATATATATATATATATATATATATATATATATATATATATATATATATATATATATATATATATATTATATATATATATATATATGTATATATATATGTATATATATATGTATATATATATATATATGTATATATATATATGTATATATATATATATGTATAGGGTTGGGTTCAACAAGGGACTAAAATTATCCATGGTACCAAGGGACTAATCTCGATCGTCGGAATCAAAATCATCAACGGCTAAAAATTAGATTGTAAATTTTTTATATCGACGCACATGTAGAGGATTATAACAAAAAACCCACTTCATTTTTTTAGTTTTTTTTTAATTTTCGAAAATATTCTTTTTCAAAAATAAAAACTAAATATACCAAAATTCATAATTTTTTGTCCTCTACAAATAGACATCCATATTGATATACAAAAAATAATTTTTTTTTCATAAGTACAGCTCATAGAGGATTATAACAAAAACCCACTTCATTTTTTTAGTTTTTTTAATTTTTCGACAATATTCTTTTTCAAAAATAAAAACCGAATATACCAAAATTCATAATTTTTTGTCCTCTACAAATAGACATCCATATTGATATACAAAAAATAATTTTTTTTTCATAAGTACAGCTAGTGTAGATTTATAATGTGAATCTGAACTGTAAAAATTTGAATATTATTAATTATTTTACTTTTAAAACTTTTACTACTTCAATATTATAACCATTTATAAGTAATTTACTTGATTCACAAGTGGACTTACTCATATTTACACGCAAATTTACTCATATTCACATATCAATATCATATAGTATTGAGAATTTACTTAAAAGTTTTTTACTATTTCAACATTTTAACAATTTATAATGAATTTACTCTGATTCACAATTAAATTTACTTACATTCACACAAAAAATTTACTCAGATTCACATATGAATATCATATTGTATTTTAAATATATTCTGAAATATGAATTTGATTAATTTACTTAAAAAAATTTTAATACTTCAACATTTTAATCATTTATAATGAATTTACTATGATTCATAAGGTAATTCCATTTACATTCACACAAAAACTATTCATATTCACATGACAATATTATATGTCATTGTGAATGCCAACAGTGAATAACAGAATAACAGTTCAGATTCACATGTGAATCTCAACTAGCGGAAAATTTGAATCTGAAGTGTAAAAATTTGAATATGAGTAATTATTTTACTTTTAAAACTTTTACTACTTCAATATTATAACCATTTATAAGTAATATAGTTTATTCACAAGTGGGTTTACTCATATTTACATGAAAACTTATTCATATTCACATATCAAAATCATATATTATTGAGAATTTACTTAGAAGTTTTTTACTACTTCAACATTTTAACCATTTATAATGATTGTACTCTGATTCATACTATAAATAATTTACATTCACACAATAATTTATTCAGATTCACATATCAATATCATATGGTATTTTAAATATACTTCAAAATATGAATATGATTAATTTAGTTAGAAAAATTTTAACAATTCAATATTTTAATCATTTATAATGAATATACTATGATTCATAAAGTTAATTCCATTCACATTCACATAAAAATTTATTCAGATTCAGATGACAATATCATATGTCATTGTGAATGTCAAAAGTGAACATAATAACAGTTCAGATTCACATGTGAATCTCAACTAGCGTAAATTTCGAAAAAAAAATCATTTTTTGTATATCAATATGGATCTCTATTTGTAGAGGATAAAAAGTTATAAATTTCTATATATTCAGATTTTTTTTTCGATAAAAAATAAGACCTAAAAACTAAAAAAACGAAAAAAAACGAAGTGGGTTTTTAATAATCCGGTAGATGCACGTCCACCGTAAAGTGTACAATCGTGTGGATGAGATTAGTCCCTTGGTACCATGGTTTATATTAGTCCCTTGTTGAACTTTTGCCTATATGTATATATATATATATATATATATATATATATATATATATATATATATATATATATATATATATATATATATATATATATATATCATTACTATATATGAAAACCCTATTTTTCTGGTTTCTGCATTCAGCGCTGCATAGGGTTTCTTTTCTGCCACGTATTTTGCCTCGAAACGTCGTTTCCTTTTACCAAATGGTTCCACCCCTTCGACGTTAGAAAATCCTCGTGTCTTCTCATACCGCCTGCAGTTAACAAAAGCCATATATCCAACATTCTCCCCCTCGTTCCTTCTCCCTCAATCTCACATATATTCCTTAATTTGTGGGTTTATCGTATGGTTTCATCCGGGTACTCATCTTTGTTGACTTTTTTGGTGTCGATGTTCCGTGTTTTCGCTTTCCTTTGCCCTCTGTTCGTTGATTATATAAGTTGTTTGATAATTCTTTTCGGTTATTTGTGTAAATAGTTGTAATTGGTTTACGATTTCTAAGACTTCGTTTGTACTTGTCGTCTTTTCCTCTTGGCTTCGCTACATTAGGTTTATACGCTTTTCAATCCCGCCAGATTTTCCCCCATTTTCCATCCATTTGATTATTTGCTTTTGGTTAATTTTTTTCACTCTACAGAAGTCACATATAGATTACGTGACAAATATTTACTTTAATTCTATGGTTTTTATCTTGTTCAATCAAGAATTAGGGCTGTTCTTTATATGAGTTTGCAAAATTGGGTTCATTGCTTTGATTATGTTGACTATCAGTGATTCCCAACCCCTAGCCATGTTTTAGGCGCGAGATATACATTAGACTTATAGAAACCTGCCTTTGTCGGACCCTCTTCAGTTGGAAAAAGTGATACATGTTTGATCTGATGCCTTGTTCTTTTGATATGCACTGTTGTTCAACACGCATTGTTTCCCCTTTTATTTTGTGGACAACTTGCTGAATGATGCTTTGTTTTTCTCTTTGTCAAAATTATTGGTTAGAAAGTGGTTCGGCATCATGAGCAAACCTAAAGAAAATTCAGGCCGATAAAGGTGTTTATAGAGGTTGGTGGATCTTAAGTTATCTAATTCTAAATTCTTTATACAAGATCAAGTATTACGGGTTTAATACACATACAAACATACATTACCAATTTTGTTTTTCTTCTGCTTACCAACTGTTTGTGCTTTTGTCTCACCGAGATTTGAATTCTACTTGGGTAATTGATGTATATAATCATCTAATACATCATTTTTGGGCTGGTACCTTGATTTTATTAATGTTCTATTATAGTAGAAAAGCTATCAAAACTTCTCTATAGATATCAATTTTAAGTAACTTCACATAAGGTAAATGACATTCAAATACATTGAATGTAACACGTCATGGTGTGTATTTGGTAACTATTATATATTAAGATTGTATGTAAAGTCCAAAAATTAAACTGTTCACAAATAAAGAGGTTTCAAATTTCTGGTTTCGGTGACCGCCGGTTCCTAGCGGTTTGATCGGGAATGGCACACTGGTAATGATGTCGGAGTCTAGATCGACCAAACCAATCATAGGATTTGTGGCTGCTGGAGTTGCACTCTCCGACATCGTCAATTTCTCGGTGATGCACTTATATGTTTTCCGGCAAAAGGTAGGTTCCAATGGCTGAGAATTATTGACAAAATCTATGCTGTTTGACGACTTATTTTTCTGGTTTAGCCCACCCGGCCAATGAATTAATTGGTACATGGGCCCCCACGATTCGTTTATATGAACGGTTTCCTGATTTTCTTTTTCGGAGATCCTATAGAGGGACTTTGGAATGATGATTGGTAATGTTGGTGTTTACCGACAAGAACGACAACGTAAGGTGGAAGGACCGCTTCCAAAGCCGCTTTGGTGTTTTGTTTCTATGGGATGAGTGTTGTCCAGCCATATTTGCAACTAGCTCGTTGCATATTGACAACTTGTGGATTAGTTTCTTGAAATAGTTAAATGAAGAAAGTGACTTTCATTTTTTGCAGTTAACCCTTTTGAAAATTATACCATAATCTATAGTTGGTCATTAAGAAAATTTTGTTTTAGAAAACTTAATACACAAATGCCTGACTCTTCAGTAGATGCATAAAATATTATAAAATGGGAGTAGGAGCAAGTGAATCTTGATTCCAGTTATTAAGTGAAGCATTCAATAATCAGTGGAGTATCCTACATAGATTTATATAAAATAGTTTAAAAATAATTTAAAAATAACTAAAAATATGTTGCATGTATGAGACTCAATGATATCTTGTTTATACCTTGCTACGAACTTGCTCTTCTGTATTCTTTTTTATAGAACTGACTGTAGCATTCAAGAGGAAGTGGATGCTAATGGATGGCAGGTTTTATATGAATATGTGAAACTTGTAATCCTATTCTTTTAACAATTTTACTAAATAAACTTCTAACCATCTATCATCTACAAACTTTCTAAAGAAACATCTGTGTGCCATCCATGGGCCGTCCTTTAGGACGGCCCTTCAAATTTTACTAGTATATATATATGAAAACCCTTTTTTTCTGGTTCGTGCATTCCGCGTTGCATAGGGTTTCTTTGCTGCCACGTATTTACCTTTGAAAGGTCGCCTCAATTCCAACCGGTTCCACACCTATTCGGCACGATGTCCATTCTTTGAGCCACCTGTTCATCCTATAAACGGCACGATGTCCTTTCCAATCGATCACATCTCTTCAAATTAGTTCTCTCTTTACCTTCATCCTCCCAATTCACGCCCCTATGGTTTACGAATCTATAGACGATGCACGAGAAGAACCAAGACCGTTCTTCTGTGCCGATAACTTCCGTGTGAGGGTGTTCATCTCGAAATCCCATTTTCCATACACCACGTATGTGTCAGTCGAACGTTACCATGACGGATGGAAAGGGTGCCAAACCTGCTCACCATCGGGTATCCATTCTACTTTAGACATACGAGTTACACAACCCCCACATCACCGAATTTTACAACTCTCCGACTAACCCTCACAACGACGACGCACACCAAAATCCATCACAATGCCTCCATTTCTGTTAAGAGTCTGACGCACAAATTTCATCTTTCAATTCCACCCACATACTCTCAACGACTTCTACAAATCAACATTCATACAACCCCCAATTCCGACTGTAATCTTCAACATAGGTCAGAATTTACTTCTCCTAAGTTATTATCTTCTGTGCATAATCAATCCCATAATTTATTTGATTTTCTTAACGGTCCGATTGTGCCCACAAAGAGATGGGTTCATGAAATTACGGTTTGGGGATTATTGTTGGTTCTTAAGATCTTATCTGGTTTGGTCGAAAGCAATAATAACCTTATCCAGTTGTATTATTTGGGGTTATGTGATTATGCTTTTTTATCGATGTTTGTTTGATATCTTCATTATTACGTTATCTGATTTCTAAAGTTCCATGCTTTAATTGTTTCGATTTGATTTGTTTATGGATTTTCGATAGTAATCTTTGGGACTTAAACCACTTTTAGGGCCCTGTGTCTCAAATGAGGGTGTCAGGGAATCATGTAAATAATAAATTGGTTAAACAATCCATCTTTTTGCCAAAATTGGTTTTGAGTAATTGCCGTCATCTTTGCCTTAAACACTAGGTGTTTGATGAATTGCTTGAGGACGCCAAAAAGCAATATTATCCTTATGACCTTATCCATTTTTTTATTTATTCAGTTTTGATTCCCTAAAGGGTTATTATCTTCTTGCGATTTAGCCCAGATCATATCTTGAATTCCGGTTTCAAAAATTCAAGATGGGTTTCATTTCAAAGACATAATAGATTTTCTATCTCTCTTTTAATTTTAATTTTTTTTTGAATTTCATTGTTAAAGGGACAACGATTTTCTATCTCAACATAAACAGATACAAATTGAATTCAGGTTAGGGATTTTCTTTTGGGTTTCAGGTTCATCTTTACATCAAATTTTTTTTTTATTTTTTGGTTTTACCTTCATTTTTGCTGGAACTTGTTTTGAAAGTTGTGACGGAGAAGAACACTTTTATCGTCAACTGCATTTGAGTTATTGTATTTTTTATGTGGTTTGAGTTATTTTTCATTGTCTTTGTGTTCATCTTATGTTTTTGATGAAGATGAAGTTGGGTGACAATGATGAAGCAGATGGGTTTTGAAGGCATGATGGATGAAATTTGCCACATATACACATAAACAACCAAGAAGAAATATTTGATTATTTCGCGCACTCTTCCCAAAAATAGTTGCAGAATGTGTTTGGAGTTATAATCAAAGTTATGAAACTTTAAATCAAAATTTCGAGTGTTTAATAGTTGCAGAATGTGTTTGGATTTATATTCAAAATTATGAAACTTTAAATCAAATTTTGGAGTGTTTTTTTACCACGGGAACTTGTAGTACGAAATTTAAGTTCTTTGTATTTTTTATAATAAAAACATGAAATCATCATATCTTTTTGTTCTCGTTGCTTGCCCCACCGAGAGCATGATGTTTCTAAAAAATCTCAAAAAATATAGCAGTCCCTGGAGTGAAATATTTACCCATTTAAAGAATTGCACTTTCAATGGTTCGCACTTTAAAAATCTACTCAGCTATAACATTGTAGCATCTCACCATTCATATAGTTCAAACTTACAAAGAATTTCAAAAAACCGTTAACTTAGTGGAGTATATTTTTGTGTACTTGAACCGTCCAAGTGATATGTATTGTCCGAATGATACACCAAAACATAAAGAGGCTTTAACTGTATACTACTAATTCGATTATACTTTAGAAGTTGTATGCCAGTTGACGACATATAACTTTGCTATATATTCAGCTTTGGGTCCTTTTATAGGCATTCACAACCGGTTACTGCTCAAAAGGTAATTCAAGAAAGCATATCATTGTTGGGAAATCTACATTTTGTAGAAAGGGTTTCAAAAGCTAAGATGTTGTATGTATTTTTCTTTAAGAAAAATTGCATAGAATAGCGACATACTTTACTCTTAATACCGGTATAAGCAATGTAGTTTATTTGTTACATATTGCAATTATTTTTCGTTTATTTTTATTTCTTATTTTAGACATAGTACTTTAAAAATCTGTCAAATTATAGCATTTTAACGTTGTTTCTGGTACAGCAAAGTAACCCATCCTGGGCCAAGTAACCCTTAAAAAGTACCTAGTATATATATATATATATAGATAGGTTCAATGCAGAACCAAAAATATATTGCCTAACTGCAGAACCACCCTTATAACCGTTAGATCATTATTTCAATGGATTAGATAAAAAGAGGTACACCATAAAAGATTATACCCATTTACAGGAAATCATATCCAGTAAAGGGCATATTGGGTCTTTTATTAGGTCCTAAAATATCTCTCTCTCCCTCCCTTTATCTCTCTCTCTCTTTCTCTCTCTCTCTCTCTCTCTCACCCTCTCACGAGCCTCCAAATTCGTCTAGCCATCTTCTAGTTCCGTTTACGGCGTCAATTCGAAGGTACCTTTTTTCTGAAAAGACCGAATCGATCAACTTGCTAGCCTCACCCTCTCATGGTGGTTGATCGGCATGACCATGATGGTGTTCCTAATGATGGCGGAGCCGGTGACTTCACAATCAGTAAGAGGAGTAATAGTCTAATTAGAAGGTATTGCAGTAAATATGGCGTATTAGATGAAGTGTTTTTCTCAAGGAACCTCAACACCACCAAGTGTTCGACTATATGTCTAACAGAAACTCGTCTTCTTTCCATACCTTTGCGATTGCCTTTTCTTCTCAATTGCAACCCGTGAAGTCTCCAGTGTTTGTTTTATTGAATTCGAACCAGTAAGATTTGGAATATGGATTTCTACAATCAATGAGGATTTCTTCGAGTTTGGTAAAATTCCTTCATCTTTTTGCTTGTGATTTGCTATGCGTTTGGTAAAATTCCTTCAGAAGAAGAATGATGTTCATCTATGAACATATGTTCATCTATGAACATATGTTCATCTATGAACATATGTTCATCTATGAACATATGTTCATTCATGAACATATGATTATCATATCAATATTGAAATGCGAATATACACATTCTAATATGCTCCTTTATGTTTAATTAGATAATGTAATCGATTTCTTCATCTACGTTTTAGTTTGAATCGTTATTACTTAATTCCAATTTCATTCGGTCTATTGCCTTTCTCATATCTCATACTGTCATGGAAAACGGGAACTGTTATATGAACATTTTATGATATGTTCATTGATGAACATATGTTCATTGATGAACATATGTTCATTGATGAATATATGTTACCAATACGCTGTAAACACAATAACCAAATCAAAATTGGGTTTTTCAACTTTTGTAAGTATCAATATCATTTTGTCTGTTGATCAGATTTGTGGAAATCGGTTTTGAAATCCTTTGGCTTGATCTCCTATATAACGTTGCGATTTGGGTCTCAATTTCTGGAAATCGTTTTTGGTTTGCTGCGTTCCTAGTTTTTTAGACATTTGATTTAATTGGACTATCGTACCCTTTATCCCTCAATCTAATCCTACGGTTATAAATGTGGTTCTGCAGTTAGGTGATTTAATTTGGTTCTGCATTGAACCCACCCCTATATATATATATATATATATATATATATATATATATATATATATATATATATATATATATATATATATATATATATATATATATATATATATATATATATATATATATATATATATATATATATATATATATATATATATATATATATATATATATATATATATATATATATATATATATATATATATATAGGGAAGGGTTCAAATGAGAACCATTAAAAAGTTGAGAACCGTGAGAACCAATCTTAGCCTACCATTAAAAAAAAAATCAACGGATCTGATTAAATGGGTAAAATCCCGTTTTTTTGTTTTTTTTATGAAAAGGACAAAATCGTCATTTTCACAGCCTAATATAATTTCATTCAACACCCATTCACAGTTTAATACACTGCTTCATACTTCAAATCACAAATTCACAGTTTAATACATAAATTCGCTTTGTAATACACTTATTACTACACTTATTACTACACTTATTCATACACCATTCATACTTAATACAAAACATTCAGATATTGAAAAACATTGGCAATCTTTATAAAATACAAAATGTTTAAAAATACACATAAATTTATAAAAACAAACCAAATTCACTGTTGAAATTTACTGAATTCACAGTTTAATACATCAATTTTGATGTCCATTCATAGCTTAATCTACGTTTTCACAGATTAAAATCTAACATTCTTCATTGAGGCATTTCCTCAAACACATTGTGAGCAACTTGTTTCCACAACTTCACTGTCCAAACTACAACGCTAAAGAATAGAGTAGAGAGAAAGAGAACAGTAATGCAGATCTGATATCATATAAGGACATAGTGATGATGGTGGTCGTGGAAGAGATCTGATGCATATCCGGTGGTCGGAAAAGGGATACGATGGCGGTTCAACAGATCTGACGCAGATCTGGTGACGTTTCACCAAAGATCAGAGAAAAATAAAGGAGGTTAGTCGACGATGTTTTACCGGAGTAGCAATGGAGCCTTTGGCGGTGCTTTACCGGAGCAACAACGGAGGATTTGGCAGCGTTTCACCGGAGAAGCGATGGAATGGTTGTATGAGTACCAGATCTGATGTTTAGAGCTTTCTAGAGAGTAAGAAACCCAGATCTAATGGTGGTAGGATGAGGAAAGGGTGGCGGTGGTGGAAGGTAGCAGCGATGGTGAGTAGGGGTGGCGGTTAGTGGCGGTGGAAGGTGGTGTTAGGTACCAGATCTGATGTTTAAAGCGTTTTAGAGAGTAAGAAACCTAGATCCGGTGGTGGTAGGAGGAGGAAAGGGTGGCGGTGGTGGTAGGTAGCAGCGGCGGTGAGTGGCGGCGACCTTAAGTGGCGGCGGCGGTAAGTGGCGGTGGAGGGTGGTGTTAGGGTTTGGGTGTATCAAGTTCAGAGAGCTTAAGAGAGCTTATAACCTGGGATCTTTTGTGAGTCTAAAATGAGGAGAAATATGACATTGTTATGAAAATGGGCATTAATTTAATTCTATTTACAATCTATGCCACCTTGTTATTTTTAGCCATTGATCTTAAATTAAAGCTCATGATTAGTTCTCATGGTTCTCATTTTTTTATTGGTTCTCATTTGAACCTATCCCTATATATATATATATATATATATATATATATATATATATATATATATATATATATATATATATATATATATATATATATATATATATATATATATATATATATATATATATATATATATATATATATATATATATATATATATATATTACTTTAAAAAGGAAAAATGATTTCTAAAACTGGAAACTCTTAAAATTAAGAGATCCAACTCATTATGCATAAAGTACAAATATTAAAACCAGGTACAATTTTGAATCGCCCTAAATTACAGCTTCGAATACCAAACTTTCCCATCCTCTTCGTTTCACCTATCTGTTCCCCTCCCCGTATTTCTCCTTATATTGACCTAACGAATTTTCGATTTTAAATGCATTTGAATTCTCTTTAAATCCATTGTATCTTTTTCCTCTCCTAATATGTAAAACCCTAGAAAGTCATTTAAGATGCTACCAAATCTATTTCCTCTCTTGCTCACTTTCAACACGAGCGTTGCCGCTCGCCTTCTCCGACCCTATTTCTTCAACACCACCATGACTTTTAGGTGCATACCCTCTCCTTGGTTTACCACTGCCATCCGCCATCGTTGCACCACCACTACTCATGTTGCCGCCTCCAGAAAGCCTAGCCTCGCTACAGGTTGGCATCCTCCCGCCCCAACACGTTCACACCTTCGACAGATCTCCCCCAGCGATCCCTCGGGAGTCCACGACACCACCACGCACCATCTAAACGACGCCGCCACTTCCACCCTCTCCAGCTTTATCTTTCTAACCTAGATGTCGTCGCCTTTTGCACAAACCCTAGACATCGCTGAATTTTGTGTTTGTGACTTGAGGTGCTAACATATATATATATATATATATATATATATATATCATTTTTTAATTCATTAATTTAACAAATATCAAGCTTTAGTTTCGTGTTTTACCTCTAGAATTCCAGTTCTATGGTTTCATTCTCTTAACCAACTGTTGGGCAGCTTATCACCGCTGGACAGCTCACTAACACCACCACACTGTTACACCTCTCACCACCCAACGCACCACAAGTCACTGTCGTCGTCACCAACTTTCACATCCACCACTGCGACTTACATCACCATTCACCATCTCTGATTTAGAACTAATAGGGGAAAGATAGGAAATGGTATCGATCAAGTTACAGGTATATCATTTATAATATTTAATATTTTCCATCAATAAATCTTTCTCTTTCCCTTTTTCTATTGGCTTTCCTAATTATTTGTGTTTTTGTTATTGGCTTTAGTAGATCTTGGATCATTACTGAAATTCTATATATGTTTGTTCATTTAAATTTAACTGAACAAATACAGAAACTTAAAAATGAAGCCTAAAAATGGAGACCTTTCTTTTGTCCTGGTTCGCTGAAGCTCCTGGAGGTCCTTCACATGGTGGACTGACATTTCAATATCCACTTTTGTTATGCGAGTCTCATTTTGTACTTTGTAGTGTCATGGTATCTGATAATTCAGTATCTCCTTTATTTAGGTGAGTCTCACTTTGAAATATATTTTGAACTTTCAGATACGATGGGGGATCTGGAAATTCAGGTAGCATTCTTAACCAAGATTCCCTTTGATTTCATATAAACTGATGTTGTGTAGCATATTATGATCCGAGTTCTAACTACTTCTGTTTTTTAGTCATTTCATTTCTTTCTTGCTGCTTTAGTGATTCGTTGTTGAGCCTTGGTGATGATTTGGTTCTTGGTGAAGCCCTCCAAATGTTTTTAAATAAAAAAATTGGTAAACTTCTTATAGATCAGTGTTGTCAATAGCGACCATAGCGACCGCTATAGCACGCTACGTTGCGTTGCGGTGCTATGGCGCTATGGACACTATAGCGGTTACATAGCGAGCTTAGCGGTAATAGGTTTTTTTTCTTTTTTTTTTATCTTGGCATAAATAGAAATATTAGGGTTAAATACGCATTCACTTCTCACGGTCTCACCTCTCAACCGATACGCCAACTTCGACCACGCATCCATCTCTTCTCAGTCGGCGACCACTCCTCCGGCGACCAGTCTTCCGGCGACGCCTCCGGCTACCCCAGCTGCTACCTACTCCGGCGACTCTATTCACTACAACTACCCACTCTCTAGTCTCCACTCAGTCTCTTCTCTAACTTCTAAGGTTTATTCCTTTACTAACTCTTCTCTTTTATGTTAAATTAACAGATGATCATCACTTTAATAGTTAAATTAACAGATGATTATCTCTTCTCTTTTCACATTTCTGATTTCACTTCATAGGATGTTCAATTTCTCGATAATTTTTTGCAATTGACAAATGTTTCTCTTTTCCTGTTAATTGGACTATTGAGCAATGTTTATTAAGTGTTAATTGGACTTATAGCAACGTTTTTTTTTTGTTTTTGACTGTTATCAGAAGTTTTTTTTTTTTTTTTTTTTTTTGTTTTCCAGTTAACATTAACAGAGGATCTGTTTTTTTGTTTTTTTTTGTTTCCTCATTTTCCTGTTAATTGGATGTTGTGTTTTTGATTGTTAAAAGAGGTTTTTATGTTTTTGTGTATAACATGTTCTTTTCTTTATGTTTTTTTCTATTTTTAAGATCAATGACTAGTAAAAAAGAAGTTGATCCGGGATGGACTTACGGGACATTAGTAGAAGGAACCAAGAACTCGGTGCAATGCAACTTCTGTTTCTTTGTATCAAAAGGTGGGATCACAAGACACAAACATCACCTTGCTTGTGATTCCCCCGATGTATCCAAATGTGCGAAAGTACCCGCGGATGTGAAGAAGTTTTTTAAAGATAGTTTTGAAAAGAAGAAGGTTATGAGAGATGCAATCCATAGTGCACCTCATTTTGATGACGTAGTCGACCTAGAAGATGAGGAGGATGAAGTCCCTAATAGTAGTAATTTTCGATCATTAGGCAAGAGGCCCGTTTCATCCTCCGGTTCAACGGCCGCGAACACTAAAAAGTCAAAGGGGCCTTTGGATATGCTATTCAAGCCATCTGGTCGTGGGGGGAAGAAAAATGGACACTTGGTTGGAACCCCCGAACACAATGAAGTGCAAAAGAAACTAAGACTAGATGCGGTCCAAAAGTTTTCCGGTTGGATGTATGATGCGGGTCTTGCTTTCAATGCGGTGAAGTATGATAGTTTAGGGCCCGCACTTGAAGCGGTTGCTCTACATGGTTGCGGCATGAAACCCCCAAGCTATCATGAGGTACGTGTTCCTATGTTGAAGCTAGAGATGGAACACACAAAAGACCTTTTAAAAGAAAATGAGAAAGATAAGAAGAATTACGGTTTCTCTTTGATGGCCGATGGTTGGAGGGACCGAAAAGGGCGGTCCCTTATTAACTTCCTAGTCAACACTCCACAAGGAAGTATGTTCATAGAATCGGTTAATGCATCCGCTTACTCTCATACCGGTATACATTTGTTTTCCTGTTTTTTGTTTTTTTATGTTTTTCCTGTTTTTTGTTTTTTGTTGTTTTTCCTGTTTTTTGTTTTTTTCTTGCTTTGAAGTTTTGTTGTTTTTGTTGATATTTCTTGTAGGTGAGAACTTGTTCAAATTGTTTGACGAGTTCATTATACAAACCGGACCGCAATATGTGGTTCAAATTGTCACCGATAGTGCAAGCAACAATGTTGCGGCCGGTAAACTTGTGGAAGAGAAGTATCCACATATTTATTGGACTCCGTGTGCGGCGCATTGCATCGACTTGATGCTTGAAGACATTTTCAAGTTGCCTCATCTTAAAAAGACCCTTGAAAGGGCAATTGCGGTGAACACATACATTTACAACCGCACATTGCTCTTGAATATGATGAGGGAGTTCACGGGCCAAAGAGATATGGTTAGGCCCGCAAAGACCCGGTTTGCAACCGCCTTCAAAACTTTAAATTGCTTTCGGAACCACATGAAAAATTTAAAGAAAATGTTTACTTCAGAAAAATGGAATAAAAGCAAGTTCTCATCTGAGGGCCGGGTGGTGGCCAATCGGCCAACACAATATTATTGCCTAACTTTTGGAATAACGTAGACATCGCGGTCAAAGTTAGTGGCCCATTATTAGGAGTGCTTCGAATGGTAGACGGTGAAAAGAAGCCTCCTATGTGTTACATCTACGAGGCCATGGATCGGGCAAAGGAAAGCATTGCCAATTCTTTCAACAACAAAAAAGAAAAATATAGACAATTTTTTGAAATAATTGATGCTACGTGGAATTGTCAACTCCACCGACCTTTGCATGCGGCCGGTCACTACTTGAATCCGACTTTATATTACAACAACCCGGATATAGAAAATGATGATGAGGTGATGAGTGGGTTGATGTCATGCATTAATAAGTTGGCATTGACGGAAGAAGAAGAAATGAAGATTCATAGTGAGATCCCAATATAGAAGTGCCAAAGGGATATTTGGGAATCCGATGGCAAAAAAATTTAGATCACAACTTTCACCGGGTATAAAATTAGAATATTATAAATACATTATTTTTTAACTTACTAATTATTATTTTTAATACTAAATTAGCCGAGTGGTGGAAGCAATATGGAGCATCGGCACCGACACTAAAAAAGTTTGCCGTTAAAGTGTTGAGTCTTACATGTAGCTCCTCGGGGTGTGAACATAACTGGAGCGTATTTGAACATGTATGTAGCTTATTATTGTTAAGTTCAATTTAAATATACAAGTATTTTATAACTTACAATATTTGCTAATAGTTACATTTTATTTTTGTAGCTTCATTCTAAAAAAAGAAACCGACTTGAACAACAAAAACTAAATGATTTAGTTTATATCAAGTATAATCGGGCTTTAAGAAGAAGGTATACTATGCGGGATACGATTTACCCGATCATCTTGGACGACTCGAATGTTCAAGATCCGACCGAGTGGTTGACGGGTGCTTTAGGGGATGAAAATGTACCCGTGTTCGACGGTGAAGACTTGTTATGGTGCGGTTGCGGAGGCCGCAGGGGTAGGTGAGCCACCTTATCAAACAAGGGCGGGTAGGAGGAGAGAAGGAACCGATGCATCGACCTCACGGTCTAGAGGAAATCATTTAATAGATGAAGAAGATGAGGAAAATGATATCGGGGCTTATAAAGATTTTGTAGAACAAGAAGTGGATGATGAGCCCGTATACGAGGATTTAGACGATTTTTGATTTGTATTTTCAACAAGTAAATGTCATTTTCATGTTTAAAAACACATGTAAGCTATTATTATGGGTTGTTTGCTTATTTATTAGTTATATTTGCTATATTAGATGAAGGTAATATATAAATTTTATTTTCTAGAAGTATACCGCTAAATACGAAATAGCAGGCACTATTTACCGCTATTCGCTACGTAGCGTATAGGTGACCTTGTCGCTATTTACCGCTATTCGTTATCGATAACACTGTTATAGATTGTGTTTTTTATAACCGAACATGATCCCTGTAATTTCTTTTGTTAATATTGGAGTTGCTAATATTTACTTGTTTAGTTTGGCCCTTGTGTCGTGTGTACTTAAATTGGAGAAATATTTCTTACTTTTATGATGACTATAGTTTAATTGTTTGATTTGGTTTTTTTACCACTTAGATTGAGATCATCGATGTACTCCAACAAAACTGTGTAAAGATGCTTGGCCAACCAATAGTGGAAATCACATATCTTGGCTAAATTAAATGCATTGACAACCTTCAACATAAACTGGCAAATAGCCTATTTCATTTTATTTTTGTGCAACTTTGTATGTGTTTATGCATATACAGGTTTCCGAGTCTGGTGTCAAGGAGAGGAGTTGGGTTAGGGGAGGTCTTGACCATTGCTGATGTAATATATATTTACTTTGGCTATGTCGTTTGCAACAACTAAAATGATCGTTCACTATAGTAGAATAAGAGGTAAGCATGTTTTGTTACTGAATGAGAAGGGGCTGGTTTAAATATTCCTCAAAACTCGTTAAAAATAATTATTTTCTTCTTATTTTGTTTAATGACTGGTTTGTATCTTATTTAAAAGTTGAAACAGCACCTGAAGTGGCTCAATGCTTCTAGCCATCGGATAAATTGGTGGGGCTTTTGTAAGTTAAATAAAAACGCTTATTATATGTGCTTTCATTTACATTTTTATTTATAAATGAAATTTGTAACGCCCGGTTTCTCATACAAAGTACACCCAAAAATTTTCAAACAATAACATCAAAATGGGCATACTTGTACTCAAACCATGGAAACAATATGTTATCAACATAATTAATTACACAAAAAGGTCCTTACAAATTTGACCAGGCATTACAAATAAATCAAATATGACTAAAGGACAGGCTCTAAGTTGTCCATCTCTCTTTATCACATGCCTTCCCCTATCACTGCTACAGATACCTACAAAACAACAAACAACTCAAGTGTAAGCTTATAAAGCTTAGTGAGAAATCTCAATCATACTCCACAATCTCTTTTAGTAAACTCTCTTCTCATTCTTCTTTTTGCTAGTCTCATTAGCAATATTCACTCTCTCTAAACTCTGAAACCTGCAAACATATTAGCTTTACAAGCACCAGCTAATTAGTAGTAATATCAACTCAATAAATAAGTATCTCAACTGATACTACTCATAAACTCAATCCTACATACTCGTATAAACTCATTTCACTGTTAATTATGCTCAATTATAACAGTTATCATGGTTGTAGCAATCAAACTCAAAGACTCTTTAAGTCACTCACTCTAACATATACTCTGAGCTTATGCTCAAGTATAGACTATAACTCATCTCTTGTTATCCACAATTAACATAACCACTTTAACTCTAAGTTACCGCAATATCAATACAACACACATATATGTACAACATATGTATTAACTCAATCTCTATGATTATCTCAGTCATTCAGTATATTCATTCAAACCAAGTACTCGTATATAACAGTGAATTCTAAACCTTGTTTAACTCATACAACTTAGTATCTCAATCAATTAACATGTACCATAATTCAATTTAGATATAGTCAAACTATATATAATGAATTATAACTACTCACCTAATATCGGCTTGGTACGTGGAACTCCCAATTTGCGTGTACCGAGCTTCTGTTCGCTAGACTTGGTTATATCACCATAGTCTAAATCAATTCTTCAACATCCACAATCATCTCAATATCATCTATCTCAAAGATGTATCAATCAAAAGAGGAAAAAGGAGTATAAACGGTAAATATCAACTCAATATTTACCGAAATCCCCAATTCCGCGGTTCTACTCATTCAACCGTAGAAACTCGACAATACTCTCACCAATAACTCTAAAGGCATCCACTAACAATCTACTATCAACATATATAACAATATATAACGAAATCACGAAATCAAAGTTAGGGTTTGAAAAACCCCAAACCGAAGAAATCACGCACCTCGACGAATTAGGAAGCAAGAACGCGTGTACGGGATTAGATCCGCATCTCCCCATGTTTCCCTACGATTCTCCAGCTTCAATTTGACCCAAAATCGCCCTTTGGAGCTCTCAAGGTCGAAAAGGAAATGTTTTTCCCGTAATGAGCATTTCTGCACATTTAAAGGGTCTGCACGCGTAACACGGTCGTGTAAAATTTAACACGCCCGTGTAATGCTACAGTGCCCGTGTAAAATTTAACACGCCCGTGTAATGCTACAGTAACCAGCAAACACAAAAATACCGTGAGTTACACGACCCGTGTAATGCTACAGTAACCAGCAAACACAAAAATACCGTGAGTTACACGACCCGTGTAACATTTACACGACCTGTGTAAGCCATTTTTGGCATTTTTAAGGCTCAAACTTCTTCCAAATGGGTTTCTAATCACCTAAACTCATACATCAACTTAACTAATCTTAATCACACCAATATTAGTACATAAGAAAGGTTTTAACCTCTTCTCCCAAATCAAACAACTCATCACTCAAAGGTAATCATAAAAGATTGCCACACAACTCTTAATAACTCAAAGCTAGAATCATACTAATTATAAGGTAATAACTCTACTTACCTTAGTAAGCACCTCAAAATGAAAATGGGTCTTACAAGTTCTTACCCCCTTCAAAATATTCCGTCCTCGGAATCTCTTGAAACAAAAAGGGATATCTTGACCGCAAAATCTTAACGCTCGCCATCATTCTCGTAAGATGATTTCTATAGCCATATTGGCTATCATCATTGACATGTGTGAAAATACTCACTCCTTCAGGGCACACACTTTTCTATAGCATCATTGACATCAAGGTATCTCACCTCACTCCTCAAGTGATACCCCAATCACCAACTTGTCTAGCCATCTGGAACTCAACTTTCATTTCAAATTTTCTCAAAATGATCTTACTCTAACTCAATAAGAAAAATGGTCTCACCGATCTCAAGCTCATTTTTTCTCTCCATTTATTCATCCAATAACAACACACTAGTTATTGACTTCTCCGACTTGCATATTCTCATTGTTTAGAGTAGGAGAAACACTCATACAACATAAAAGACACATATATTCAATTGTCTCACCCATGTTGCATAACTTATCAACACTAGGATGTAAATCCAACAATAATAATATATCAGAAACTATTTCGAGTTTTCACTCACGTCTCCTCTAATTTGGTATTTAACCCTCGACCCTTTGGTTACATAATACTCTTTTCAGTTGTGTTATCGCTACAACTGATTGCAACTTATCCGAAAGCTCATTCATCTCTGTTTCCACCTCAACACATATATTAGGTTTTTACCCAATATATAACTAACAATCCTCCACCAAAGTGGCTCCTCTTCATACCAATTTAACAACATACCTCATGTTGTTTCTCTCGATGTACTCACTAATTATATTTTCTCTTATGTGGACAAATCCACATCATATTCTCAATAAATCATTTACTGTATTAAACTCGATAATTTATTGTCAAATAAATTCTCAACACAACTATATATATTCCTTCTGACACACTATCAGTAAGGATTTTCTTCTCGTCATTTCTCCCTTGTTATCATCTCAATCTCCAATTCATCATAATGACATATAATAGGTGATATATACAACCCACCGAAATCTCTACACATTGCTCAAAATAATAAAATTTGACACCGCCATCTCTACAATGGGATCATATGTCATTATCCAATTTACTCATAAAAAAAATAACTCAACATTATTATAGCAAAAATCTACTATTCGTCGTCTTATACGAATAATAGTTTTGTCATCTTGACATTCATACATTTATCTCATTGGCAGTAATCGATTTGATTGCTAAGGAACGAATCCTATCAATCACAACCACAATTACTTTCCTCCTCTTTTTAACTCATTACATAATTATACAACTTTATCTCGTGCAACATGCAATAAATCTCACACATTCTCAACACGACTACATTACAAACATACTTACTCATAGCATCACTTCTCAATAGTATAACTCACTGTATTATCTTACAGTACTCCCGTACTGTTACTCAGTCTCTGATTTATCCTCTTCTCAACCCGTAGGTTTCAAGCCACACAAGCTTACCGCTACGTTCATATCTATCCGCACGCAAGGAAACTACATGTCTCATTACTTCGCATTATCATAAAGTATATGCTCGTCTACACACAAGCACAACACTATATCACTATTCTGCCTCAGCTCTTGGTACCCCGTACCATCCTTTGGTCTCATCATTTAACACTGTTTTACAGTACCCCGTACTGTCCTCCAAACTCGCCACTCATCGTTATCTTGCGGTACCTCGGACCGTCCTCTAATCAGATCATGGTACTTTATACCATTCTTAATCCATCTCCTCTTTGAATCTAGCGAGTCTCCACTATGGTCTCGAGCCATACAGACTCACCGTTACTCCTTCTTTTGTTTGAGTTACAAAGGTCCCCACTACTCTAACCACAAGATACTCGTTATGTGGTTCCAATCTCAACTACTCAATATGTGACCCCACAAAATAGATGGTCTCAATCACATTTACTCGTTATGTGACCCCACCGAATATGTGGTCTCAATCACACTTACTCAATATGTGACCCCACTGAATATGTGGTCTCAATCACACTTACTCAATATGTGACCCCACCGAATATGTGGTCTCAATCACATTTACTCAATATGTGACCCCACCGAATATGTGGTCTCGATCACATTTACTCAATATGTGATCCCACATAATATGTGGTCTCGATCACATTTACTCAATATGTGACCCCACCGAATATGTGGTCTCGATCACATTTACTCAATATGTGATCCCACATAATATGTGGTCTCGATCACATTTACTCAATATGTGATCCCACGTAATATGTGGCCTCGATCACATTTACTCAATATGTGACCCCACCGAATATATGGTCTCGATCACATTTACTCAATATGTGATCCCACATAATATGTGGTCTCGATCACATTTACTCGATATGTGACCCCACCTGATATGTGGTCTCAATCACATTTACTCAATATGTGACCCCACCTAATATGTGGTCTCAATCACATTTATTAGGTAATTAACCCAATCGCTAGGTTAATTAGGCCTACATAAACCACTCTAGGTTCTCTCAATTATAACCACAAGGTACTCTTTATGTGGTTACTCGAGTGTCCTATGACAACTCTGTCACTAATGTCTCATTATGTGACAACTCCAAACTACACAATTTAACTTTCGGCATATCAACTCATAATCAGTTATAATGTGCA
Source organism: Cichorium intybus (assembly GCA_023525715.1). Taxonomy (NCBI): domain Eukaryota; kingdom Viridiplantae; phylum Streptophyta; class Magnoliopsida; order Asterales; family Asteraceae; genus Cichorium; species Cichorium intybus. The sequence continues at coordinate 151,612,679 of CM042011.1, forward strand.
ATCAACTACACACTCACCATCTTTCTCAACTCATACTCTTTTGGTTATCTCAGCCATTCATTTTGATCAATCATAAGTACTAGTCATGTGGTCCCACAAAATATGTGGTCTCAACCACAAAATACCCGTGCATAGAAATCTCATCACATCTGTGAAACAACAAGTAACATATATATACATATATATACAATATCAAAAGATTTATATATTTTTTTCACCGTGTATATTCTCATTATACACACTTCTCCATGGCTGTTAAATACTCGTTAATCAACCACATATATTCTCAATTATATATAATCACAAAACACTCGTTATGTGATATGTAAATCTTACCTCAAGTGGACATGAGATTCTCATCTCGATATCGGTTACTACACTTTATAATAATAGTTCTCTAACACATGTATTATCAACAATTAAACACATATACTCGTTACATCTAACATTTTAAGTAAATTACTTACATACCTCATAGCAACATAATCTTATTTTCTCATTAGCTGAAACCTGCATACTTCGGATCTCAACTCTCGAGTGTACTCGACTACACTCACATATCTCAACTCATAGCTCATGCTCAGCTTATACTCATACTCTTCTTCATCATTGGTTGGAATTTCGCCTCAACCGGGATCTCACCTTATCATCTCATCATCCAAAATTGGTCCCACCAACTATGACCAATTCATCAACTCGTCCTCATTTGTCTCCATATCTATATTCACACATAGAATATAATAATAACAAATAATAATATAACATAATAGTTATTCTCAATTTTTTTACACTAACATCTACAACAGTATCTTTTCCGAACATGTGATAGGGGGTCTCTCTCTTCTCGGTTTAAGTCTAGGACTCTATACTCAAAGACCTAGTTCGCTTAAACCATGCTCTGATACCAACTTGTAACGCCCAGTTTCTCATACAAAGTACACCCAAAAATTTTCAAACAATAACATCAAAATGGGCATACTTGTACTCAAACCATGGAAACAATATGTTATCAACATAATTAATTACACAAAAAGGTCCTTACAAATTTGACCAGGCATTACAAATAAATCAAATATGACTAAAGGACAGGCTCTAAGTTGTCCATCTCTCTTTATCACATGCCTTCCCCTATCACTGCTACAGATACCTGCAAAACAACAAACAACTCAAGTGTAAGCTTATAAAGCTTAGTGAGAAATCTCAATCATACTCCACAATCTCTTTTAGTAAACTCTCTTCTCATTCTTCTTTTTGCTAGTCTCATTAGCAATATTCACTCTCTCTAAACTCTGAAACCTGCAAACATATTAGCTTTACAAGCACCAGCTAATTAGTAGTAATATCAACTCAATAAATAAGTATCTCAACTAATACTACTCATAAACTCAATCCTACATACTCGTATAAACTCATTTCACTGTTAATTATGCTCAATTATAACAGTTATCATGGTTGTAGCAATCAAACTCACAGACTCTTTAAGTCACTCACTCTAACATATACTCTGATCTTATGCTCAAGTATAGACTATAACTCATCTCTTGTTATCCACAATTAACATAACCACTTTAACTCTAAGTTACCGCAATATCAATACAACACACATATATGTACAACATATGTATTAACTCAATCTCTATGATTATCTCAGTCATTCAGTATATTCATTCAAACCAAGTACTCGTATATAACAGTGAATTCTAAACCTTGTTTAACTCATACAACTTAGTATCTCAATCAATTAACATGTACCATAATTCAATTTAGATATAGTCAAACTATATATGATGAATTATAACTACTCACCTAATATCGGCTTGGTACGTGGAACTCCCAATTTGCGTGTACCGAGCTTCTGTTCGCTAGACTTGGTTATATCACCATAGTCTAAATCAATTCTTCAACATCCACAATCATCTCAATATCATCTATCTCAAAGATGTATCAATCAAAAGAGGAAAAAGGAGTATAAACGGTAAATATCAACTCAATATTTACCGAAATCCCCAATTCCGCAGTTCTACTCATTCAACCGTAGAAACTCGACAATACTCTCCCCAATAACTCTAAAGGCATCCACTAACAATCTACTATCAACATATATAACAATATATAACGAAATCACGAAATCAAAGTTAGGGTTTGAAAAACCCCAAACCGAAGAAATCACGCACCTCGACGAATTAGGAAGCAAGAACGCGTGTACGGGATTAGATCCGCATCTCCCCATGTTTCCCTACGATTCTCCAGCTTCAATTTGACCCAAAATCGCCCTTTGGAGCTCTCAAGGTCGAAAAGGAAATGTTTTTACCGTAATGAGCATTTCTGCACATTTAAAGGGTCTGCACGCGTAACACGGTCGTGTAAAATTTAACACGCCCGTGTAATGCTACAGTGCCCGTGTAAAATTTAACACGCCCGTGTAATGCTACAGTAACCAGCAAACACAAAAATAACGTGAGTTACACGACCCGTGTAACATTTACACGACCCGTGTAATGCTACAGTAACCAGCAAACACAAAAATACCGTGAGTTACACGACCCGTGTAAGCCATTTTTGGCATTTTTAAGGCTCAAACTTCTTCCAAATGGGTTTCTAATCACCCAAACTCATACATCAACTTAACTAATCTTAATCACACCAAGATTAGTACATAAGAAAGGTTTTAACCTCTTCTCCCAAATCAAACAACTCATCACTCAAAGGTAATCATAAAAGATTGCCACACAACTCTTAATAACTCAAAGCTAGAATCATACTAATTATAAGGTAATAACTCTACTTACCTTAGTAAGCACCTCAAAATGAAAATGGGTCTTACAAAATTTGTTCCTTAATCTTTTTCTTTGTTTTTGTTTTCAGGTGCAGGTTACAGAAACAGTAGAGATTCAAGTTTTATCGGTCTATCTTCACTTGGGGCTTCGGATTATAAGATCACCATATCAAGTAAATGGTGAAAACAGCAGAGATTCAAGTTTTATAACCAATCTTTTGAGTTTACCCGGTTCCCAAATAGGTACCTCATTGATTTTGGTTTCTAGAATTGTGGATTTAACCTCTAACTCAAAACTTATGTTCATAATGTACCGGAAACTGAATAGACAACCAAGGGTCATGTTATCTTACTTTGTTTTGTTTGTAAGTGTCAACGCAAGCTGTCAACGCAAGCTATGCACATGCAATTAGAGTTTATCTCTTTAGTCTAATCTTATCTATTTAGTTTAGCCTTATCTGTTTCTTTTGAATTCTTTTGCGATAGATGTTAGCTCCTGAATATCAGGATCTGATTTGTATTTATTCGAACTTGATCAATTGAATGGAGCACGACTTTGAGCCATAGAACTTTTCAGTAAGTGAGTAACATGGTCGAAATGTTTGTTTACATTTTTCACTTTTATCGCCTAATTGTACTTTTTTTGCTTGAATATATATAACTAGAACATATCTTATTTAAATATTGATTTAAAGTCTTTAATTAAAAGTAGTTACTGCATCTACACCATTTATATTACTGCAGGAAATCGAAGGAACACGTCATGTTTAATAGTTTTCCTCATCCTCTGGCAGTACCCCTTATTGGGTATCTGTATCTTTTACCATTTAATATATACAAATTTTATTTCTTATGAAATCAATATTGTTTTCTTGAAAAATGAAATTATGAATCATTTGATAAAGAATTCTTAGGTGGATGAGTTCAGGTCAGCCATTAACCTTGGAGCAACTTCAACTGCAAATTGAACTGAAAAAGGACTTTGGTTCGGGTAAGCTTTTATCCCAAAAAAAGATTATGCAAATGAGAAGCTATTATGCAAATGTTGTATATATAATCCTTTTGATGATTTCTTAAATTAATGTTTTTGCTTTTTTTAAACCATTTTTCGTCTGTTTTTATCAATTTCCAGTAACTTATTCAGGATTTCCTTAAACATATAGATTGGTCAGTTGGATCGGGTTACCCACAAACTCATTTGCTCGGTGATCAAGTCCAGAGAATAGTTTTTGTTCTCATGATTAATGTTATGGGAGTGTTAAAAGATAGGACTTATGATGTCTGGTTTATGGGTACAAAAAGATAGATTGTACCTGTTGTGGTAGGACTCTGCAAATAAATGATTTGTCTTGGCCATTGTTTAAATTTAACTGCTATGGTGTATATTAATTAGTAATAAAGTTTGCACCTGAAATGTTATACCAACAGAAGGCTCATATTCGGCGACTCCTATTTACATATTCAATTGAAAAAAAAGTTGGCAATGGAAGGATTTTGTATAAATATTTGATTGGTGTAAAATGGGTGAAGCAATAAAAAAATACACACCCAATCACCCATCATGGGTCAAGCCAAATCAAGATAAAAGTTTAACAATTCAGTTATGGTTTAAATTAAAAAACACCACGATTATTATTTCTATATTAGTATAAGTAATCAAAAAATTTACTTGATTAGAGGTTTTTAAAATTTTGTATTCATTTTAAATTGATAACGTAACAGTTTGTGTGCAATTAAAAATTAAAGGGTTCTAAAATATCGTAAGCATTTGTGGCACAATTTTATTATTATTACTTGAAGTTTTAAACCACAACGATAAAATATCTTGACATGACTTCATGACTATTCAAATGCTGACCAATACCCTTTTATGATCATTTGCATAGCCACTATAATAGTGCTTGTATGTCACTTAATGACAAATTAATGTTTTAGTCTTTGTTGAATATTTGCTATTTGGCGGTTATAAGCACCATTTTAGCTCAGCCGGAGGGTCGTCAATGCTGCTAATCGGATGATTACAAATGTCAGGTATAAGTTTGATGATAGCACAAACATCCATGAGAAGAGATATGTAAACAGCCATAATTTTTTTTATCAGTTAGCTTATTTATACAAAGAAATTAATTGATAGACCATAAGTAAGTTATTTTCGAATAATTAATGTATTTAATAAAAAAAACATAAAATTTACTCAAAAGGACCATATTATACATTAACCATGTATAAAATGGAATAATTAACATATGTTCTTACAAACAACATACTAACAATGGAAATCGTACCATCTTAGTGGTCCAAACCGCCCTAAGATCCATTGCACGCTTGGTCAATAACAAAACACAAATCACTGAACCTTGCTACCCCCCTCCCTATTAACGCCCGCCGCATTGCGCGGGTACACCGCTAGTGTGTGTATATATATATATATATATATATATATATATATATATATATATATATATATATATATATATATATATATATATATATATATATATGAAGGTTCAAATGAGAACATTTTCAATAATTATTGAAATTGAGAACGTGAGAACAAATATAAGCCACACATTTTTATAATAGGCTCCTATTCGCTCCCTTCCACCACAACCACCACCAAACTTCTACGCCTCCACCACCTCCCCTATCCACCGCCAACCCATCTTACCCCACCCATTACCGCTCAACCTCACCGACCAGCACCCACCCCACCCTACCCTACCCACCCCCACCCCCACCAAGAAAATTAAATTTTTTACCACTCACTCCAGCTCTACCCCACCCACCAGCACCACCTACCCTACCCTACAACCCCACCCCCGTCTACCAATTTTTTTTTTAATTTTTTTACCACTCACTCCCGATCCACCACATCCACCAACACCCACCCTACCTTAACGGGCCACCCTAGCATACCATACTCGTTCCCCGCCCACCAAAAAAAATTTTAATTTTTTTACCAGCCACTCCTGCTCCACCCGATCCACCAGCACCCACCTAACCTACCCACCGCACCCCACCCTACACCTACCCCGCCCACGAAAAAGAATTTAATTTTTTTACCACCCACTCTCGCTCCATCCCACTCACCAGCACCCACTCCCACTCAACCTCACCCACGCCACCCTACCCTACCCATCCCCTGCCCACAAAAAAATTTATCTTTTTACCACCACCCCGCTCCACCCCACCCACTAGCACCCACCCTACCGACGCCACCCCTACCCTACCACATCCTTCCTGCCCACCAAAAAATTTAATTTTTTTTACTACCCAATTCCGCTCCACCCCATCCACCAGCACCCACCCTACCTTACCCACCCAATCCCACCCTACCCTACCCACCCCACCCTAACCTACCTACCTACCCCGTCCACAAAAAAAATTAATTTTTTTACTGCCCACTCCCGCTCCACCGCACCCCTCCAGCACCCACCCACCCTACCCTACCCTACCCAACCCCCGTCCACCAAATTTTTTTTCACACTCCCGCTCCACCCCTCCCACCAGCACCCACCCTACCTACGCACCCCACCCACCCCACCGTACCCGACCCCGTCCACCAAATTTTTTTTTTTTGATATTTTTACCACCCACTCCCGCTCCACGCTACCTACCAACACCCACCCTACCCTACCCACCCCATGTCACCCTACTCTTCCCTACCCACCAAAAAAATTTAAAATTTTTTACCACCCAATCTCGCTCAACCCCACCCACCAGCACCCACCTTACCCTACCCACCCACCCCACCTTACCCACCTACACCGCCCCACCATAAAAAAAAAAATTTTTACCACCAACTCCCGTTCCACCAACCCACCAACACCCACCCTACCCTACCCACCCCCACCAAATTTTTTTCACTCACTCCTGCTCCACCCCACCAACCAGCACCAACCCAACCTACCCACCGCACCCCCGTACCCTACCCCTACTTCCCCCATCCCTACCGTACCATCACCCCGCCCACCAATTTTTTTTTAATTTTTTACCACTCACTCCCGATCCACCCCACCCTAACCCACCCCACCCGACCATCTAGCACCCCACCCTACCTTACCCCTACCACCCTAACCCTACCCTACCTTCACCCCGCCCACCAAATTTTTTTTAATTTTTTACCACTCACTCCTGATCCACCCACCCCACTATTTACATGTAGATATTCACAAAGTGAATGATAGACTTTTAATCATATATGAATAATAAGGTTTAATCACATGTGAATAGTTTAATCATATGTGAATAACAATGTTTAATCGCATGTGATTAAATACATATGATAGGAAAATTTATTTAAAAAATAAAAAAAATTTATGTACATATTTACATATGAATAACATGTGAATAACTTAATTATATGTGAATAACTATGAATAATAGGAGTTTTATCACATGTAAATAGCTTAATTATATGTGATCAACAATGTTTAATCACGTATGATTAAATACATATAATTAAGAAAATTTATTTAAACATAAAAAATCATTATATACATATTTGCATATAAATAACATGTTTTAATCACATGTGAATAACATGGTTTAATCACATGTGATTAAAGAAAAAACATATCACATGTGAACAAGATTTCAGAATCATATATGATTAAGCGCTTAATAACAAGGTTTAATCACATGTGATTGAACAAAAAAACATATCACATGTGAACAAGATTTCAGAATCATATATGATTAAGCGCTTAATTGTACCTGCACAAGCCTGCAGCTTCTTGGACTTTGACATGACAGAGAATAGGGGTGTGAGACTGGTTTTTTGAGTTTGGTGGCGTATTTTGAGGTCGGAGTGAGTCTAAGGACCTCTGATAGGCTAGATTTGGACGAAAGTTTCGTTCAGCCATTTTGTTGAACACCTTAGGTGCATAAAGTGTGTCTCCATATGTGATCAACAATGTTTAATCACATGTGATCAATTACATATAATAAGAAAATTTATTTAAACATAAAAAATCATTATGTACATATTTACATATAAATAACATGTTTTAATCACATGTGAATATGTGAATAACAAGGTTTAATCACACATGATTGAAGAAAAAACATATCACATGTGAACAAGATTTCAAAATCATGTATGATTAAGTGCTTAATAACAAAGTTTAATCACGTGTGATTGAAGAAAAAACATATCACATGTGAACAAGATTTCAAAATCATATATGATTAAGCGCTTAATGGTACGTGAACAAGCCTACAACTCCACCCCACCCACTAGCACCCACCCCACCCCACCCTACCCTACCCCTCCCCTCCACACCCGTACAGTACCATCACCCCGCCCACCAAAATTTTTTAAAATTTTTACCACTCACTCCCGATCCATCCCACCCTAACCCATCCCACCCGTCCAACCAGCACCCCACCCTACCTTACCCCTACCACCCCGACCCCTACCCTACCATCACCTCGCCCACCAAAAAAATTTAATTTTTTACCACTCACTCCCGATCCACCCCACCCCATCATTCACATGTACATATTCACAAGTTAATGATAGACTTTTAATCATATATAAATAATAAGGTTTAATCACATGTGAATAGTTCAATCATATGTGAATAACAATGTTTAATCACATGTGATTAAATACATATGATAGGAAATTTTATTTAAAAATAAAAAATTTGTTATGTACATATTTACATACGAATAACATGTGAATAACTTAATTATATATGAATAACAAGGTTATAATCACATGTGAATAATAGAGTTTTGTCACATGTGAATAGCTTTATCATATGTGATCAACAATGTTTAATCACATGTGATTAAATACATATATTAAGAAAATTTATTTAAACATAAAAAAATCATTATGTACATATTTGCATACAAATAACATGTTTTAATCATATGTGAATATGTGAATAACAAGGTTTAATCACATGTGATTGAAGAAAAAACATATCACATGCTATGCAGTTATTTCGGTCAAAAATCAAATAGCAGTCGATGACCGTTATTCGAAATCGCAGTTCTCGCGGTGGTATAGTGATCGGGCCATTTTGGTTTGAAGTAAAATGTAATTAACTTCATAAATTAAGCATTTTTTAACCAAGAATGGCCCTACTTTTGATGGAATTGAGTGAATTACATGCAGGGATTTAAAACGGGAATTTTGGGCGAAAACCACGCATTAAACGGACACCGGAAGCAGGAGAAAAAGCCCAGCGTCCCAGGCAGCGTCCCAGACGCTAACCTGGAACTCTGGCCCATTTTGAAGGGAAAAAGCAAGCCAGGTTCGCGAGGAAGCCCGTCAGCGTCCTAGGAGGCGTCTGGGACGCTGGCCTAGGACGCCCAGCGTTTTTGGAGCATCTCGTTCTGGGACGTTGCTCGTCGTAAAAGGCTGAAGAAAACACACAGCGTCCCACAGGCGTCTGGGACGCTGGCCTAGGACGCTGCCGCGTAGAATGCCTAGGACGCTGCCGCGTAGAATGCCCTAAATTGCCATATTTAAGCCACTCTTTTTAATGGAACTTGATGCCATCGACCCAAGGTAGCCTCCAGACGAATTTCCCAGGGTTTTGACAGTTTTCCAATGTCACGCCGAAACATGTTTAATATATAATTATAAAAAAAAGGGCAAAATGGTCATTTTACCTCAAAAGGGTAATTTGGTCTTTTTGACAAAAAGGACTTGTTTGATAAAAATATTTTGAGTCTTGGACTTTAAATGTTATAATACTTTGATTTTTGTCATTTAATTAGTAAATGGTGGCAAAAGTTTAAGAAATGTAACTTCAAGGACCAAAAAATGAAAATTTAGGAGGTATAAAAGGTTGGAACCTTCTCCTAGTTTGTGCAGAATTTTGGTGAGTTACGGGAGAAATTCTTGGTACGGGAGTTGCAGGATTTTGAAGGAATTCTTGAAGATTTAAGTTTGCAAAGTTGGATTATAGTTTCAAAAGGGTAAAATTGGAAGTTTGGAGGTAAATATTCCAAGTTCTTGATTGTTGTTCTTGATGAGTTTTGTAGAACTCAAAAACTGCAATTTCAGTTATAATTGTGTGATTAGAATGGTTAGATACTTCCATTAAGTCATTATAACAAGGACTTAACTAAAGAAAATGGAAGTAAGTTGTTATATTTGGTGAAATTGAAGATTTGGGGTTGTTAGAATTAAGAACCCTAATCCTTCATATGTTTGATTGAGGGTGTTTTGATGGTTAAAAGCCTTGTTAATATGTAAGGTTTTAGCCTAGGAACAAACCCCAAGCGATTAAGAACAGAAATAAGGACTTAATGGACCAAATCTGCAAGCTACAGTGCATAAATCGCGACTGGCCAGGGGACCTAAACTGCCGCTAGGCGCAGTGCTCCCCAGAGCCAGGCGGGGTGCGCCCAGGCGCAGTGCGCCCTCCCCTTGGCGCAGTGCGCCCTCTGAGCAGAGGCCAGGCAGGGGATAAAAAACGCTAACTTTTGCTTGGCTTGTCCGATTTAGCTCAAATTTGAACCATAGGCTCGTTATGGTCTAAAAAGTTTGGGAAAATTTTCATATCGAGTTTTCGACCCCTCGGGGGCACTGTAGACCGATCCGAATGTCTCGGTGAATAGTAAAATTCATATAGAGTTAGTAAACGGAAAGTTTATTAACTAGGCATTGTTTATAACCATATTATATTGAACTCTATTGTATTAGAGTTAATTAGAATGGTTATTAACCTATAATCATTGTGGAAATGAATGAATTATAGGTACGGGACAAGATTTCGCGAAACACATCGAAAGGCAAGAACCGCTAAACACAAGTTGTAGCAAATCTTCAGGTGAGTAATCTCACTCGTATTTGATGTGATATATGATTGTTGAGCAGCTGTGGATTGAAAATAGTTTTGGGGACGAAAAAATTGACAGATATTTGATTTGATATGACAATACCAGATAAGCCGTGAGTCTTTAATAGACAAGAACGGAGCTGTGAGTCAAATCTCTATTGACAAGACCGGAACCAGCCGTGAGTCAATAAAAATAAATAGACAAGACCGGAACCAGCAGTGAGTCTAGGCAACAGCGGGCTAACCCGTGAGCCATATTTAAACTTATATAGACAAGACCGGAACCAGCCGTGAGTCTAGGCAACAGCGGGATTTCCCGTGAGCCATGTTTGATTTTGTATTGTATGATATTACATATTTGACTTTGTATAGAGAATTTTATTCTTATACATGTAGTATTTGATTTGATTACTCACTGGGCTTTATAGCTCACAGTTTATGTGATATGTCCCTGCAGGTGAGCGTGATCCCGCGAAGGGAAAAGATAAAGTCCGTGACTGAGGACTTAGTGACTGAAGTGACAGCCCGACTTAGAGATGTATAATATGATGTATTGTACTTCGTGATCCTCTTGTACTCGTATTGTATTAACTAATACCCCTACTTGTGTTTTGTTTGTAAAATATTGGGTTTGAAAAAAAAAAAATTTTCTTGGGGTGTTTTTAGTTAATAAGTCGGGTGTTACAAGTTGGTATCAGAGCCGTGGTTTAAGTGAACTAGGTGTCTTAGACTAGATTCCTGGACTTAAACCTTGAGAGAAGAAAAGATAAATGGACTGTTAGATATATATAAGTTTGTTATTATATATGTAATCTAACGGTTTGCTGAAATTTTGAAGTATGAGAAATACACGAAGCAATCCTACTGGTGCGAATTCGCGTGGAACTTCCAGAAGTGGACCAGCTAGGTCACGCGGCTCTGTTGGGCGAAGAGCACCAGCACGGGAACCGGTGGGACAAAATCCACCTGATATTCGGGCAATAGTGGAAGAAGTGGTTAGGCAAATGCTGCCAACATTATCGAACAATCCTAACCCGAGTGGCAATCCCAACCCGAGTGTAAATCCTGATCCTACTGAAGAGGCTGCAAAAAGTGTTCATGACAGACAGCCAGAAGATGAAAGCCAGGGAGAAAGTCGTGCCCGGGCAGTAAAAGAAACTCAAGGTGGGGAAGCCTCGATAAAGAAAGTTGGGTGTACGTATAAATCTTTCCTTGGTTGTAAACCAAAGGAATTCTCGGGGACAGATGATCCAGTCAAAGCTATGGAATGGATCATGCATATCGAGAAGGTGTTCCGAGTAAGCAAGTGTGCGGATGATGATAAAGTGGAATTTGCCACGAACCAACTCACCAGCGGTGCACTACATTGGTGGCAAACCTATTACAAATCCCTGGATCTTGATTCATCCCAATTGATACCTTGGGATCAATTCAAGACAAAGTTTAATGAAGAATACTGCTCAGAAGTAGCTATTTAGAAGTTGGAGGATGAATTTCTACACCTGGAACAGGGTTCCCGATCTGTTCAGGAATATACTCTTAGCTTTCTGGAGAAAGCTAGGTTCGCGGAACACCACATCTACACTGAAAAGAGAAAGATCGACAAGTATGTTCGGGGGTTGACAACCCGAATTAGAGAAATCGTGCAACCGTTGAAACTAACTACTTTCCGGCAAGTGGTGGATCGAGCCACAGAAAGGGAGACCGAATTAAAGCGCCAAGAAGACGAAAAGAAAGCCGTTGAAACGAAACGAAAGGCGGAAGACCAAAGTTGGACGCCTCAGAAAAAGTCGCAACAATCCGGGTCTAGGGGAAAAAGCCAGAGGGACGAAGGAAAGTGGTGCGAAAAATGCCGAAAACGGCACACGGGTAGTTGTCGCAGCGATACTGGGCCAATTAACTGTCAGAATTGTGGAAAAACGGGTCATCTTACACGGGAGTGTCGGACGGAAAGAAGATGTTTTCAATGTGGGGCTACGGATCATATTCGCCTGAACTGTCCCCAACTGAAATCTGGGGTATATAGTGAAAGACCCAGAGATGATCAAGTGGGAAAGAAAGAAGAGCCGAAGAATAGGGGACGACCGGTGGCCTCGCGAGCTTTCCAGATGACTGTGGAAGAAGCCCGTGAGAAAACAGATGTGGTGACAGGTATCTTCACTCTTGACTCCATACCTGTATATGTTATTTTTGATCCGGGGGCTACACACTGTTTTGTGTCCTAGTCCTTGATGTCCCGCTTGAATATACCATTAAAACCAATGAATGAAAGTTTAGAAGTGGCTGTAGCGGATGGTAGATATGTTTGGGTATCCGAACACCTGGAGGGTTGTCAGCTTGAAATCTACGGGACCGCTTTCCCTATAGATTTGAAGCCGATGACTACAAATGAATTTGGTGTGATTGTGGGGATGGATTGGTTGGCAACGAACTATGCTAACATGGATTGTAGGAATAAAAGCCTCACAGTGCTGTCACCAGAAGGGAAATGGATGAAGATTCAAGGTGAACGACCTCGGTTGCGAATGCCAGTCATCTCCTTTGCCCAAGCCCGAAGCTGTATCAGTAAAGGAGGGACGTCCTATTTAGCTTATGTATCGGTGGCTCAACCGATTAAAGTGGGGGTAGCGAATGTGAATGTGGTGAACGAACTCCCGGATGTGTTTCCTGACGAACTTCCAGGGTTGCCACCAGATCGACAGGTTGAGTTCATGATTGAACTAGTTCCGGGAGCTGCACCTGTTGCCCGAGCTCCATACCGTTTAGCGCCTTCAGAGATGGTGGAACTGCGTAAGCAACTGGAAGAATTGTCAGACAGGGGTTTCATCAGACCGAGTTCATCGCCTTGGGGAGCCCCTATCCTGTTTGTTAAGAAGAAAGATGGGTCAATGCGCATGTGTATTGACTATCGGGAGTTAAACAAGATCACGGTGAAGAACAAGTACCCGCTACCCAGAATAGACGACTTGTTTGACCAGTTGCAAGGCGCGTCATATTTTTCCAAGATTGACCTGAGGTCGGGTTATCACCAGTTGAAGATAAGGGAGTCAGACATTCCGAAGACAGCTTTCCGAACGCGATACGGTCATTATGAGTTTTTGGTGATGCCTTTTGGATTAACCAATGCTCCAGCCGTGTTCATGGACCTTATGAACCGAGTGTGTCGTCCGTTCCTTGATACCTCGGTGATAGTGTTTATTGATGACATCTTGGTGTATTCGCGAAGCCAAGCCGAACATGAAGTGCATCTGCGACAAGTGTTGGAGTTGCTTCGCCGGGAGAAGTTGTACGCAAAATTCTCCAAGTGTGAATTCTGGCTAAGAGAAGTCCAATTTCTTGGCCATCTAATTAATGCAGAGGGAGTGAAAGTAGATCCAGCAAAGGTTGACGCTGTAATGAAGTGGGAACCGCCTCGGAGTCCAACTGAAATACGGAGTTTTCTTGGTTTGGCAGGCTATTACCGAAGATTTGTTGAAAATTTCTCCTCGATAGCTGCTCCGTTGACCAAGTTGACCAAGAAAGGTGAAAAGTTCACGTGGACCGAAAAAACAACATGAAGCATTCCAGAAACTGAAACAAGCTTTATGTGAAGCACCGGTGTTGACTTTACCACAAAGCGGAGAAGAATATGTGATTTATAGCGATGCTTCTAGAGTGGGTCTTGGTTGTGTGCTAATGCAGAAAGGTCGAGTCATAGCCTATACGTCCCGACAATTGAAAGATGCCGAGAAGAAGTATCCAGTTCTTGATCTGGAATTAGCTGCTGTAGTTCTAGCATTGAAGTTATGGAGGCACTATTTATACGGTGTGAAGTTTGTCATTTACACCGATCACAAGAGCCTGAAGTACCTCTTCGACCAGAAAGAGCTTAACATGAGACAGCAAAGGTGGATGGACCTACTTAAAGACTTTGATTGTGAAATTCAGTACCACCCTGGCAAGGCGAACGTGGTGGCAGATGCTCTAAGCAGAAAAGAAGCTCCTTTGAAAGTTACATCCGCGTGTTTGGGTGTAGCAAGTCGGTTACCAGAATTGATCCGTGCAGCACAGAAAGAAGCGTGTAAGCCGGAGAATGTAAAAAGCGAAAGAATGGTTGAATATTTGAAGCATCTGGAAGAAAATGCTCAGAAATTGAAGACCTTCAGAGGCCGTGTGTGGGTCCCAAAACAAGGAGAGGCGAGAAATTTGCTTCTAGAAGATGCACACTACAGCAGATATGCAGTTCATCCGGGCAGTACTAAGTTGTATCGGACGTTAAAACCGATGTATTGGTGGCCTGGAATGAAGAGGGACATTGGAAGATTTGTGGAAAGATGTCTGACTTGTCTGCAAGTTAAGTCAAACCATCAGAAACCGTACGGGGAAATACAACCATTGCCGATTCCAGAGAAGAAATAGGACCATATTACCATGGATTTCGTGACAAAGTTGCGCGGACACCGCGAGGATATGATTCTATATGGGTGATTGTTGATCGATTGACCAAATCGGCACAATTTATACCATATAAAGAAAAGTATAGAGTAGATCAACTGGCGAAAATCTACATAGATGAGGTGATTTGTCGACATGGACTTCCAGCATCGATAGTATCGGACCGAGATAGTAGATTTACTTCTCATTTTTGGCAGAGTCTTCAAAAGCGATTGGGTACAAAAATACTTATGAGTACCGCATATCACCCGCAGACCGATGGTCAGAGTGAAAGAACGATCCAAACATTGGAAGATATGTTGAGGACTTGTGTCATAGACTTCGGTGGAAGCTGGGAAGATCATTTACCTTTGGTGAAATTCGCGTACAATAACAGCTATCATTCCAGCATTCAGATGGCCCCGTATGAAGCCTTGTATGGAGCAACGTGTCGTACTCCGACCTGCTGGACTGAAGTTGGGGAAAAGCCATTGGCTGGACCCGTAATTGTGGCACAGACTGAAGAAAAGATCAAACTGATACGCGAAAATTTGAAGGTAGCTCAGAATAGACAGAAACAGTATGCGGATAAACGGGTGAAACCGATAGAATTCCAAGTAGGAGATATGGTTATGCTCAAAGTATCCCCTTGGAAAGGCTTAATCCGTTTTGGGAAGAAAGGGAAGTTGAGTCCTCGTTTCATTGGACCTTTCCGTATATCCCAAAGAGTTGGAGCTGTGGCGTATAGACTGGAGTTACCTGATGAACTTCATGGTATACATGATGTATTCCATGTGTCCCATTTGAGGAAAACATTGTTTGATAAGTCTCAACATGTACCTCTCGCTAAAATTGAGGTGGATGAAAAGTTGAGATACCCGGAACAACCCGAGCGGGTGCTAGACCGCAAGACAAGACAGTTGCGAAACAAGAAGATCAACATGGTGAAAGTCCTTTGGCGTCATCACAAAGGTTCCGACATGACGTGGGAGACCGAAAGTGAAATGCGGGAAAAATACCCTCAACTATTTGTATGATTTCGGGGACGAAATCTCTTAAAGGAGGGGAGAATTTGTAACGCCGAAACATGTTTAATATATAATTATAAAAAAAGGACAAAATGGTCATTTTACATCAAAAGGGTAATTTGGTCTTTTTGACAAAAAGGACTTGTTTGATAAAAATATTTTGAGTCTTGGACTTTAAATGTTATAATACTTTGATTTTTGTCATTTAATTAGTAAATGGTGGCAAAAGTTTAAGAAATGTAACTTCAAGGACCAAAAATGAAAATTTAGGAGGTATAAAAGGTTGGAACCTTCTCCTAGTTTGTGCAGAATTTTGGTGAGTTACGGGAGAAATTCTTGGTACGGGAGTTGCAGGATTTTGAAGGAATTCTTGAAGATTTAAGTTTGCAAAGTTGGATTATAGTTTCAAAAGGGTAAAATTGGAAGTTTGGAGGTAAATATTCCAAGTTCTTGATTGTTGTTCTTGATGAGTTTTGTAGAACTCAAAAACTGCAATTTCAGTTATAATTGTGTGATTAGAATGGTTAGATACTTCCATTAAGTCATTATAACAAGGACTTAACTAAAGAAAATGGAAGTAAGTTGTTATATTTGGTGAAATTGAAGATTTGGGGTTGTTAGAATTAAGAACCCTAATCCTTCATATGTTTGATTGAGGGTGTTTTGATGGTTAAAAGCCTTGTTAATATGTAAGGTTTTAGCCTAGGAACAAACCCCAAGCGATTAAGAACAGAAATAAGGACTTAATGGACCAACTCTGCAAGCTACAGTGCATAAATCGCGACTGGCCAGGGGACCTGCACTGCCGCTAGGCGCAGTGCGCCCCAGAGCCAGGCGGGGTGCGCCCAGGCGCAGTGCGCCCTCCCCTTGGCGCAGTGCGCCCTCTGAGCAGAGGCCAGGCAGGGGATAAAAAACGCTAACTTTTGCTTGGCTTGTCCGATTTAGTTCAAATTTGAATCATAGGCTCGTTATGGTCTAAAAAGTTTGGGAAAATTTTCATATCGAGTTTTCGACCCCTCGGGGGCACTGTAGACCGATCCGAATGTCTCGGTGAATAGTAAAATTCATATAAAGTTAGTAAACGGAAAGTTTATTAACTAGGCATTGTTTATAACCATATTATATTGAACTCTATTGTATTAGAGTTAATTAGAATGGTTATTAACCTATAATCATTGTGGAAATGAATGAATTATAGGTACGAGACAAGATTTCGCGAAACACATCGAAAGGCAAGAACCGCTAAACACAAGTTGTAGCAAATCTTCAGGTGAGTAATCTCACTCGTATTTGATGTGACATATGATTGTTGAGCAGTTGTGGATTGAAAATAGTTTTGGGGACGAAAAAATTGACAGATATTTGATTTGATATGACAATACCAGATAAGCCGTGAGTCTTTAATAGACAAGAACGGAGCTGTGAGTCAAATCTCTATTGACAAGACCGGAACCAGCCGTGAGTCAATAAAAATAAATAGACAAGACCGGAACCAGCCGTGAGTCTAGGCAACAGCGGGCTAACCCGTGAGCCATATTTAAACTTATATAGACAAGACCGGAACCAGCCGTGAGTCTAGGCAACAGCGGGATTTCCCGTGAGCCATGTTTGATTTTGTATTGTATGATATTACATATTTGACTTTGTATAGAGAATTTTATTCTTATACATGTAGTATTTGATTTGATTACTCACTGGGCTTTATAGCTCACAGTTTATGTGATATGTCCCAGCAGGTGAGCGTGATCCCGCGAAGGGAAAAGATAAAGTCCGTGACTGAGGACTTAGTGACTGAAGTGACAGCCCGGCTTAGAGATGTATAATATGATGTATTGTACTTCGTGATCCTCTTGTACTCGTATTGTATTAACTAATACCCCTACTTGTGTTTTGTTTGTAAAATATTGGGTTTGAAAAAAAAAAATTTCTTGGGGTGTTTTTAGTTAATAAGTCGGGTGTTACATCCAAGGTCTAAAACACTCCCAAATCATCTCCAAACAATTCCCAATCTCAAATTAAGCCTCTTTTGCATCAAGATCAAGCCACAATTCCTGAAGTTTTGAAGAATCCAGCCATGTTGAACATCTCCAGCACAGTGTTTGCATCAGTTCCAACCATGAGTAGCTAAATCATCCCGTGATCATAACCGGGAGTAGGTTTTGATTTCTTTTCCAGTATTGTATTAGATTTTAACCTTTTAGATTCATGAACACAGTATTTGGTTTGTTTGTTTTTCAATCATATGACTAGATTTCCAATACTTGTTCTTAAATTGTTGCTTGATTGAGTGTAAGACAACTCTATTGTGATCTTCCCCACCGTGCCAAATCATCCACAGTGGTGTGTAGGATGGAGGGTGCGAATTTTACATAGTTTGATCCCAGATTTAGTCAGTAACAGTACAGTTATGTCTATGTAATCTGAATGAACGCAAAATTAGTAAAATTTGATATAATACATTGTTAGGAATCAAAACTGAAACCGGGAGTGATCACCCTTTTCTCTGATTGAATTAAACCTTTTGCAGTATTTGTTTGTCTGAATTTGTTTGCTTTTAAATCTGTTAGAACTAGATTGTTAACCATAAGCTCCTCGTGGATTCGACCCTTACTTGCCCTAGCTATTAGTGCTTTTAAGGTTATTTTTGATTGCATCAACGACTGCGATCAAATTTTGGCGCCGTTGCCGGGGAGCTATTGCGCTTAGCAACCTAGTTCCTTTGCTGATTTAATTTTTGTTCCTTTTTACGCGTTTTTGTTCGTGTTTTTTCTTTTCAAGTTCGACGAGTTGTATGCGCACTCGTAATTCCGCACAGTCATCTCCGTTGACTTTCAATCCAGAAATCGAAAGATCTCTCATTGGGAAACGTTCTCGTGGGAGTTGTTCACACAATCCAGTTAAAGAGGAAGTTGTTGAAGAAACAATTGAACCGATGGCACAACGAAGGACCATGGGCAAATTTGCCCGACCTTCTCTTGACGGGGCTCGATCATGCATTCGCCGACCGACAGTTGGAGCAACAAACTTTGAGATCAAGACGCATGTCATTCAGATGGTGCAAAACAGTGCTCAATTCGACGGGTTACCGGATAGTGATCCCAACACACACATCACTAGCTTCTTGGATATTTGTGACATGTTCAGAATTGACGGGGTAGAAGAAGATGCAATCTGTCTTCGACTTTTTCCATTTTCCTTACGTGGCCGAGCAAAGAGATGGTTCTCCTCATTACCATTCGAGTCAATTACCACATGGGAGGATCTAGCAAACAAATTTCTACCGAAGTACTTCCCACCCGCCAAAACCAACATGTTGATCAATAACATTATGTCATTCCAAATGGAAGACGGCGAATCACTTTACGAGGCTTGGGAGAGATATCACGAGTTGCTACAAAGATGCCCCCACCATGAACTTCCACTTTGGAGACAAGTTCAAACCTTCTTCAATGGGTTGGATTTGCAAACTCAACAATCCATTCACGCGGCCGCCGGTGGCTCCATGAGAAACAAGACGCCTCAAGAATCTTATGAGCTCATAAATGAAATGGCCATGAATGGGAATCCCGCACCTTCCTCCACTCACAAGGGCAAGAATGTTCGTTTCGTAAACTCCACCCAATCTAATGATGTTATGGCCGAAATGCTTGCACAAATGAAGAAGTTAACAACCGAGGTGAACCAACTCAAGCAAAAGCCTCAAGCCCAAGCCCGGCCCGTTTGCTCACTATATGATGGCTCACATAGAACTAAAGATTGCAAGAAAGGGAGCATGTTTGCACACACCGATGATGAAGATGAAGATGTTGAAGAAGTGTTCTACTCTTCCGGTGACCATCTTGATTTCAAAGATGATAACCGGAATGCTTATAGACCCCCACCACAAAGAGGCAATTACAACAATCAAAATTGGAGAAACAACAATGCAAATGCAAACTGGAGGAATAACAACATGAATCCAAATTCCAATTGGAGGGGCAACAATTCTAACAACAACACAAATCAAAATCAAAATTGGGGTGCACCATCAACTCAAGGGAATCAAGAAAAGCCAAACGACTCTTCCATCGACAAAAAGCTTGATCAGATGATGGAATTGATGAAGGAGGGTTTCAATCGGACTGAAGTCAACTCAAAATCCATCACGGCATTAGAGAAACAAGTTGGACAATTGGCGGAGCAAATGAATCGGCGACCACCGGGGAACTTTCCGGGCACTACGCAAGTCAACCCGCAACATGCAAGAGCTTCAACAAGCAACTCGAATCAATCACACATTAATCAGGTAAAAATTCTTCGTAATGGAAAAACTTTTGATAATAATGTACATAAGCCTACACCACCCGAGGATGAAGTGGTGGTGGAGGATTATGTATCTTCCGATGATGATGAATCGGAAAATGATAAAAGTGTGAAAAAGAACAAAATTGTTAATGAAAAAGATTCATCAAAAGCCAAACTTAAAGGAAAAATGCATCAATCGGTTGAGCCCAAAGTTGGGGAGGGGTCGGTGGAGGCTAATACCACCCCCTACCCAACAGCTTTAGAAAAACCTGAAAAACCTCTTTTTGGAAAAAATGGGCCTCAATCGGATAATATTTGGGAAACTTTTAGTCAAGTAAAAATTAATCTCCCACTTATCGATGCGATTAAGCAAATTCCGGCTTACGCAAAATTCCTTAAAGATTTGTGCACACACAAAAGACGACATCTAATCCCCACAAAGGCAATAGCACCGCACATGTTAGTGCCGCATTTTTTGGGTCTCTTCCACCCAAGCTCAAAGATCCCGGAGCACCCTTGATCACTTTTGAAATTGGAAATATTAAAATAAAAAGGGGGCTTCTTGATCTTGGAGCTAGTATCAATGTTCTTCCGGGAAGTTTGTATGACAAATACGAGTTTGGTCCTTTACAAACCACCGATTTTTCTGTTGCTATGGCCGATTTGTCACTCAAACTTCCTAGAGGAATTTTGATGGATGTCATTGTTAAAGTGGGAGATTTTTACTATCCCGTTGATTTTGTTGTCATGGATTCGGATACACAATCCAAGGACAAACAACAAAATGTCATTCTTGGTCGCCCCTTTTTGGCCACTGTCAATGCCCAAATCAGTGTGCGAGACGCTGTAATTGATGTGACTTTTGGCAACCGCAAGTTGAGACTTCAAGCCTTTGGACCAAATGCTAACCCCCCAAATCATGGCGATTGTTTTATGATCGACACTATCGGAGATTGTGTTCATGAGCATACCGCAAATATGCTCACCGACATAGCCGATGATTTGGAGGAGCTTTTTTGTGATAGTGACAGGGTACAAGAGATGGATACACAAAAAGAATATTTGAATGCTGTTTATGGTCGCACATCCACTTGGTCCAACCCGATTGATGCTCTCCCGACTTCCATTGATTCTAAGATGAAGCCGTCATTGGAGCAACCACCTGCTGTAGAGTTGAAAATTTTACCGGACCATCTCAAATATGCTTTTCTGGGCCAGAATGAAACTCTTCCGGTTATCATCGTAGCAGATATGACAAAAGAGCAAGAAGAGGCATTGATGAAGGCATTGCACACTTACAAAGCTGCAGTTGGGTGGACAATTACAGATCTCAAAGGAATCAGTCCGGCAATTTGCATGCACCGGATCATTACCGACCCGTCCGCAAAACCATCACGCGACACTCAAAGACGGTTGAACCCAAACATGCGCGAAGTCGTCAAGAAAGAAGTTTTGAAGTGGTTGGATGCCGGAATCGTGTACCCAATATCCGACAGCACTTGGGTCAGCCCAACCCAAACCGTCCCCAAAAAGGCCGGCATCACGATCGTAGAGATGGAAAACGGTGAAAAGGTTACCAGCCGGCCGGTAACCGGGTGGAGAGTTTGTATTGATTACCGCAAATTAAATGCGGCTACTTCAAAAGACCATTTTCCTTTACCGTTTATTGCTCAAATTATAGAAAAATTGTCCGGTCATAAATTTTATTGTTTTCTTGATGGATATTCTGGTTACAACCAAATAGCCATCCACCCAGAGGACCAAGCTAAGACTACATTCACATGCCCTTACGGTACTTTTGCTTTTCGGCGAATGCCATTTGGGTTATGTAATGCCCCGGACACTTTTCAAAGGCTTATTACAAGTATTTTTTCAGATATGGTCGGGGAGTCTTTAGAAATTTTTATGGACGATTTTTCTATATTTGGATCTGATTTTGATTCTTGTCTCCACCAACTTGAAAGAGTTTTAAAACATTGCACGGAGACAAATTTGGTATTGAGTTGGGAAAAAAGTCATTTTATGGTCAGGCAAGGGGTTGTACTTGGACATCTTGTTTCTGAAAAAGGTTTTGAAGTTGACCGTGCCAAAGTACAACTTATTGCTTCGTTACCACCTCCCACCAATGTCAAAGGCGTGCGCTCTTTTCTAGGGCACGCCGGGTTTTATAGACGATTCATCAAAGATTTTAGTGCAATTTCCAAACCTTTATGCAATTTGCTTTTAAAAGATGCACCTTTTTCTTTTGATGAATCGTGTCTAAAAGCCTTTGAAATTTTGAAAAAACAACTCTCTCAAGCACCAATCTTGCAATCACCTGATTGGTCTCAACCGTTTGAAATTATGTGTGATGCAAGTGATTACGCGGTTGGTGCTGTTTTGGGACAACGGGTGAATAAAAAGCCTGTTGTAATTTCTTATGCAAGCAAAACTTTTTCTGATGCTCAATTGAATTATACAACTACGGAAAAAGAGTTGCTTGCGGTTGTCTTTTCGTTAGATAAGTTTCGTTCGTATGTTTGGGGGTCAAAGGTTGTTGTCTTTTCGGACCATAGCGCCTTATGGCATCTTATGGAAAAGAAAGAGGCAAAACCGAGACTTATTCGTTGGATCTTGCTATTACAAGAATTTGATTTAGAAATTAATGATAAAAAAGGCTCAGAAAACGTAGTAGCAGATCATCTTTCACGACTCCCCATTCATGTGAATAATACTTCAAAAGATGAAATTCGGGATTCCTTCCCGGATGAACAACTGTTTTCTATAAATAAAGTGCCATGGTTTGCTAACTATGTTAATTTTTTGGCAGTTGGAAAAATGCCTGAGCATTGGACAAAGCAACAACAAAAGCACTTTTTGGCACATGCTAGGCGGTTCATATGGGATGATCCGGATTTGTTCAAAGTGGGTCCCGACCAGATGATTAGAAGATGCGTTCCTGATCACGAGATTCCGGATTTACTTGCACATTGTCATTCTTATGCTTGTGGTGGCCACTTTAGTGCCAAAAAGACGGGTCATCGGGTTTTGGATTGAGGTTTCTTTTGGCCCACAATTTTTAAAGATGCTCATATTTTTGTTAAATCTTGCATCAAGTGCCAACAAGTTGGGGGGATCTCAAAAAGAGACCAAATGCCATTAAACCCCATCTTGGTGGTCGAAATTTTTGATGTGTGGGGAATCGACTTCATGGGTCCTTTTCCCACCTCTTTCGGTAATCTCTATATTTTGGTGGCCGTGGATTATGTCTCAAAGTGGATTGAAGCCGAGGCCACCAAAACCAATGATCACCATGTCGTTTGTAAGTTTGTCAAGAAAAATATTTTTGCTAGACATGACATCCCCCGTGTGATCATTAGTGATGGGGGTTCGCATTTTAAGAATTTTAAATTTGGCAAACTTCTCAAACAATATGGTGTGAATCATAGAATTGCCACCCCATATCATCCCCAAACTAGTGGGCAAGTTGAAGTGTCTAATCGGCAAATCAAAGAAATTTTACAAAAAACTGTTAGGCCCGACCGTAAAGATTGGTCGCTTCGATTAGACGATGCGCTTTGGGCATATCGGACAGCTTTTAAAACTCCGATTGGCACGACTCCTTACCGACTTGTTTATGGAAAAGGGTGTCATTTACCGATTGAGTTAGCACACCGAGCTTTGTGGGCCATTAAAGAAGTCAATATGGAATATGATCGTGCGGGTAAGGAACGAAAGCTACAATTGAGCGAATTGGAAGAACTCCGGGATGAAGCGTACAACAGTGCAGTCACATACAAGTCCAAGATGAAAGCATTCCACGACGCGAAACTAAAAGTCAAAAAGTTTGAAAAAGGACAAAGAGTGTGGCTTTTCAATTCTCGCTTAAAGCTCTTTCCCGGGAAATTAAAGAGCAAATGGTCGGGACCGTTCGAGATAGTCCACGTCGCACCTCACGGAGCCATTGAAATCAAAGACGAAAAAGGCGGAGAATCATTCATGGTAAACGGTCACCGTCTCAAACCGTACATTTCATCAGCCACACGAAACGAGGTACAAATCGAGCGGGTTGATTTTCTAGAAGAACAACCCATATACGTCACTTAGTCGTTGCTCCGAGGTAACCCGTCTGGCTGAAGACGTTAAACTTAGCGCTTCTCGGGAGGCAACCCGTGTCTTTTCGTATTTTTGTCGTTTTTGTTTATTTTCGTATTTTTATTTTAGTTTTTGAATCGAGGACGATCCAATGTCTAAAGTTGGGGAGGGGTGTTAAAAACCAAATTTTCGATTGTGTTGAGCAAAAACATTCAGTCCCCGAAAAATGTCCCGCAAAAAGCCAAAAAAGGACCAAAAAATAAGCTGAAAAATGTCCAGCGTCCCACCTAGACGTCTTAAACGCCGTCTGGGACGTTCCAGGTCTGTACGCATTCAATTGGGAATTATTTCGCAAGCCAGAACGCTCAAAATACGCCCAGCGTCTCAGACCAGCGTCTGGGACGCCAGGTAGGACGCCGACGGACTGATCGATTTGTATACCTGGAAAAAATTCGGGAAAAATGCACAAAAAAAACCCCAGCGTCCCACACCAGCGTCTGGGACGCCGCCTGAGACGCTGGCACTGTAGCAGGCGTTTTAAGCAGCGTCTTATGTGCAAAAGCTTCACTTCTCTCCTCCTTTCTTCTCCAAACCGACCCCCTGCACCATTTTTGCGATTTCAAGCTCTGAAAAATGTCAATTTCACTCGTTTTTCTTGCAAAATTCCTCCTCCAAACACTAAAACAACTCACATTTTGAAGATTGCACGTAAAAATACACTCGATTTGGGGCTATTTTTCGAAAAATTCGAACCTAGGGTTTCAAAACTTTCGAGCTTTTTGTGTGTTTTTGTCAATACATTGCTTTCTTCACTTACTTACACCAAGAATCCAAGGTATGTGCTTCTGATTTCCAAGTTTTTGTTGGTAAATTTCGATTTTTTTGGTGTGTTACTGTTCATGGCCGAAAATGGCACTTGTAGGTTGATCTAATGCATAATATCTTGAAGTATTGCTGGGTTTTGCTAGTATTCGGTTCCTATGCAGTTAGTTTTTACAGATCTGAAATTTTGTGTGATCGAAACTTTTTGCGCGAAACTGTCTGAAATTCGAAAAATCTAAAAAAGTGCAGCTATGGTTGTGATCTTTTGAAATTTTGTTAGTTATGATGTTTACAACATATGCTGCTGATCACAAAAATTTTAGACTGCTAAAAATTGCGCAGAAACAGCAGTCTGGAATTTATCAGTACAAGTTTTGTTTTTACTGCCAACTGTTATTTACAAATGTGAAAATTTTTATCTGGTGGGAAAACATGGAATTAACAGAGTTACTGATAAATTTTGGACTATTGTGCATATTTTTCTGTGTAGGAACCGTTTGCCAACTGACTAAAACGTTTTATTATATGTGACATTTAAAAATGTTTAATGGCAAAAAGTTGTATTGTTGTTTTTGGTGATTGTGCAGATGCCGCCAAGACCGAGCACCGGAAGAAATGTTAGAGGAAGAACTGCAGCTGCGCCATCATCAACATCCAGAGGAACAAGGAGACAACGAGAGCCGTCCCCCGAGCCGGTCCAGTGGAACGCAAGATACGCACGATTGAGCGAGCACCCTCAGGATATTCGACCAGCAGTATATGATGCCACCCATCCGGAGACGCGCATGCAGGTGGAGCGCACGGTCGATCGTGACTCATTCAGAGGCTTTCACGTTACAGAGGCTTTTGATGGTACGAATGGGCGGGGGTGCTTGATTTTGATACCCGAGCCGTACACATAGATTTGGTAAGAGAATGGATGCGGACACTCAGAAGGCAAGAGAACGGGGGAGGAGAAAACATACAATTGATCGGGAGCATCCGAGGCGAGCCAATCATCATGACGGTTCCGCGGATCAGGGATTATTTCAGCGTAGATACAGGGGTGCACTTGTTAGAAGCTATGGGGGAGCCTACGTTGTATGCTTGCGTCGACACCCGGAATCCGGGTAACTTTGTGGATATGGCGCGATTGGTGGATACAGTTTACACGAGGGGCGGGACAAATGCCCACGAGGATCTGGTTCCGAGGGCGAAGGCCCTAATGCGTATCATTGAATATAACGTCAACCCAAGGGCCAGTGATAAGGGCAAGGTGCGGACACAGGATGCGATTGTACTTTACGCGTTGATGACTGGGGAGGCTCAGATTTCATTTGCATATAATGCTATGTGCAACATTTGGTGGAGTTACGACATGCGATACCGTAACACCACCCCCTATGTCTGTTTGATATCCTCGTACCTCGTTCAGGAGTTGGGAGCGAGGATCCGAGCATTTCCCCCGCCGCGGAGTTTCGAGAATGTATTGACTACGGCCTTGAGTCAATACAAGAGCATCAGTTTCATTCGACAAAATGGGAGATGCATCATTCGTGACCTCGACAACCATACGGAGTACGAGTGCCCGGGGGTAGCAGGAGGACAGGGCCCCGCACCAGCGGATGACGAGACGAGGCATTCACAGGGACACCACAGAGGAGAGGGGACGTCAGGGGCATCGAGCTGGGATC
Organism: Cichorium intybus; assembly: GCA_023525715.1. NCBI lineage: Eukaryota > Viridiplantae > Streptophyta > Magnoliopsida > Asterales > Asteraceae > Cichorium > Cichorium intybus. The sequence continues at coordinate 151,639,554 of CM042011.1, forward strand.
AGAGAGCAGCATGGGATGCAGAGTCACTATTGCATGAGGAGTGGTATACCTCGCTTAGCAACGACATCGCAGACCTAAATGCGATGGTGGGGATACTGCAGCTGATCTCAGAGGATACACGCGCCATTTCTGCCGCCCACTTCCACGCACATGAGTATTACACTCATGCCTCTTACCAGGGAAGTAGGCCGGATCCGATGGATATCGATCAGCCACAGCAGCCGTATTACCCCGCCCCACTTTATTGGCGAGCAGGCGAGCCAGCAGGATATCCACCTCCTTCGGAGTATCAGGATTACAGACCGCCAGCGAGCACGACCTATCGGGATGGCTTTGAGAGTCTAGCCGAGTCCATATTCGGAGTTGCCCCGCCATATCCGCGATATCCTCCACCTCCCCCACAGTGACATTGGTGAGATCCTCTCTTTTATTTTATTTTTAGTTTGTTTGAGTGCTTTTGTTTAATCTTTTTTGTTTTATATTTTGATGTCTTTATTTTGGATGACTGTACTTAACATTAACACTGTGTTGGATGATGATGTATTTTTGGATCTTGATGAACTGTCCCCGGATATTTTTTTTTTCCTTTTTTTCCCGATTGTGACTCAGCAAAACGAAAAATGATTGAATAAAAGGGATTGGACATGGAACAGCAGGTGATGAGATAAAAGTGACATTCTAGCTAATGTATATTTCTGTGGTTGCCTGTCCGGTTCAAGTAACAAATGGACAAAAATGTTTTAACTTCAAGTTGTAAACTGGTTTTTTCTAAAAATTTATGTTTCAAAAGTTTCTCTAGAGATGCCCTGTTTAAAGAGCTCTGATGGCCCGGTTCTCAAATTTGCTTTTAAAGATTCCTACTGCATTCTATGACCGCACGACCTTAGATGTCCCTATTTTTGTAATCTATATTCCGCTGTTTGGGTTGTTGTGTACCTGGAGCCTGGTGTACCCCATTTCAGGTTTCCACCGTCCACAGCCGCTTGAATATGAATATACCTTCGAGACTTTGATAAGTATCTTGCTAAGTAACCAGCAACCCGTAGGTGACCCCTCTTGGAAGCTGCGCAAAAAGGCAAGACTCACTTGTAAAGTAGATTGCATATAAGTGATTATAAATTAATGATCTGTATTCCGCTGTTTGGGTTGTTGCGTACCTGGGACCTGGTGTACTCCATTTCAGGTTTTCACGTCCACCATCAACTTTAAATATGAATATTATATTCAGAGAAAATTCTGAGACATAGATCACAAATGAAGTTCTACAAAGATAAATCAAATGAAGAAATAAATATGGGCAAAGTGTGAAGAAATAAATATGGGCAAAGTGTTAAAAGTACAAAGTTAAATGGTTGTAATGTGGTAAAAAAAGGGGGACCTATAGAAATAAAAAGAAGAACCTTAGGAATCTGGACAAAATGCAGTAACCAAAAAGGACTGACCGTACCACGTCACTGGAAAAACCGCAGGGGAAGGTAAACTTGGTATCTTTGGAGAGACTTTTGAAAAATGAATTTTTGACTTAACCGTTTGCAGGGTGAAGAAAATTTAAAGATCACTAAATAGTGCTTTGCACTTAAAATAAACGGACATCCGGGCTGGCAATGGACATAGGCGTATACAATACTGTAATGTTTTACTTTTGTTTGATTGCTTGTTGTTTTATGGACTGGACCTGAATTCTGATTTCGTTGAGTCTTTCTCGGGACGAGAAAGAGATAAGTTGGGGAGGTTTGATCGGGCCATTTTGGTTTGAAGTAAAATGTAATTAACTTGATAAATTAAGCATTGTTTAACCAAGAATGGCCCTACTTTTGATGGAATTGAGTGAATTACATGTAGGGATTGAAAAACGGGAATTTTGGGCGAAAACCACGCATTAAACGGACACCGGAAGCGGGAGAAAAAGCCCAGCGTCCCAGTGTTAGTTCTATATGCCCAAGGATGATCATAAAATGATATTACTAATAATACATGATCCTATAGGGTCACACCAACAACAAGTTTGACACAAATTGATCATTTAGAACGTTAAATTTGATTTAACATCAAATGATACTAAACTTGCAATTTAATCTTGTAGGTTATTATTATTTGAGGTAAATAATAATAACTACAAAAATTAAAGGTTGATTAGTAATTCATATGTGATGAATTAATTAAGTGTAACAATTAAATTGTTTAAATTGTTAAACGATTTAATTGATCTATAAGTAAGCCTTTTATTTAATTTAATTGGTAAATTAAATAAAAAATATATATATTGTTATATATACATATATATATATATATATATATATATATATATATATATATATATATAATTATACAATTAAGATTGTATTTTTAGATGGTTTATTTATGTATATGATTATGGGTTAAATGTTATCCCATTTAAGAAATAAGAAGATGTATTATTTATAAGCTTTTATTATCTAAGTTTTATAAATAATAACAACCCACTAGCACTTCATTTGTCATCATAAAATCAGCCATATTGGAAGGAAAAGAATGCATTAAGAACTTAAAAGAGGTGGAAGATGCTTTGTGTCTTCTAGCTTTTGATTATAGAAATCAAATGGGACTTTCTTTTAAGCTAGTTGCATGTGCTTTTCTTTCTCTTTTGTGGGTGATATAGTGGACGAATTTGAGGTGATGTATGTGATCATTCTTGCTTCAAAAATCAGCCAAAGAAACTCTCTAAAAGCTCTCTTGATAGTTAGCAAAAATTAGATTTTTGTTTCACAAGAAAAGGAGTTCTAACTTGCAAGTTGTGGAACTAGCATTCAAGGGTGTTCAAGCTTGTGGTGGATCAACTATAGAGGGATTCTAATTTGATTCCTAGCTATCAAAATCATCCAAACCAAACCCAAGAACAATGATCTTGAACTTAATCTATGTTTGTCCTTCATCTTATCTCTACATGCATGTAGCATGATCCTCTTGAAAATGGAATTTGTGTTCATGATTTTATGCTTCCGTTGCAAACTCTTGTTTTTGAAACTAATTACATGAACTATGATTTCCAACAATTGGTATCAGAGACATGGCTATATTGCATGTTTAGATAATAAGTTTATTTGGATAAACTTGGTTTTTGGAAGCCATGAATGTTCATCTTCTTGAATGAAAGTTTCATGCATCGCTTCTTTGGCAACATGCAAGTATATAATCTATGATTTTATGTAACCAACTATATTTTATGTTTGCATGCATTTGGTTACATAAATTGTTGCCTTAGAAAAACAAAGTGTTGATTTTCTTATGATTTTATGTGATAAAATGATGCATAAACAAGCCAAGGACCATATGATGCATGTTTTGTGTTTGTATTCGATATGGTTGTAATCTATTCATTTATTCAAATGGTTTGTAATAATAATTAGTTATTTCCTTCTTAATATTCATTTTGTAAATATTAGAATAATTGTATTTTATTTATTTCACAAAATGTAACAAGAGAAGGAAGTAAAAGACCAAGAGAAGATTGCACCCAACAGCAGCACTTTCTGAAGAGCTGCTGTCCAGATTTCAAAATTGTTTTGGAAGTGTTTTAAAAATTCATATCTTGGTCATTTGGTGATATACTTGTTGGTAACTTTAATATCTAGTATATACATTAAGTTTCAACAAGTATTAGCATCAATATAGCCAAGAATGAATTGAAAAATGCAACAAAAACCCCAAAAACTTTCTTCCTGCTGCCCTATATTTCGCAACTTTCATGGGGGTAGAAGAAAAATCATATCTCACTTTATGATGTCAAGAAATGGTGGTTCAAGTGTCATTTGGTGATATAAGAAGCTTAGCAAAATTGTAGCCAAATCGAAGATCATTTGGTTGAGTTTTTGTCACTAGGTTTGGACTTGATATTTCATGTGTGGCTCACATGAAATATCAAACTAGTTGGCTTGTGTTTATGCACCCATGCATGCTTGTGATGATTGAATGTTTTTATTATGTTATGTTGTGGATGAAAATAAGATTTTGCATGCTAGACAACCTAGATAATTAAACATAATCATCAAGGAGTTTGTATTTTCAAAAGTTGACAATTAAAACATAAGATGTGATAAAATTGGTTTTATTAAAATGGGTTTTGTTTTAAAACCTATTAAGTCAAGTTTTGAAAATGATTGAAACAAGAAATAAAATGGAGATTTTATGAACTCTTACAAACTCCAACCCTAAGTGATAATGGTAATTATTTAGGATTATAAATTGGTTCTAATATATGTGATCAAACTCAAACTTAATATTGGATATTAATTGTAATCTTGACCACAAACAAAGAATCAATAAAATGGAGATTTTATGATTTAGGAACCAATTAACAAAATAAGATTTAATGGTACCATGTTCATTGGATGCATGCAATCTACATGATACCATATGTTTTTCAAAATTAGAATTGTAAAACATTCAAATCCCTTATGAAATACGAATCTATGCCGTCCTTCTTAAAGACACTCATGTATCACTTGTATTTCCTTATGGGATAAAGGATACCTAACCACTTGGAGTCTTCTTGTGATACAAGAAGTAGTTTTGCAATATTGATGGGATAAAGGACACCTAACCATCAATAGTTGACAAAACTACACGTCCGTTTAAGTAGGATGATTCGTTTGGAAATCTCTTGTGATAAAGGTCACCTAAGCATTAGAAATCCAAGGCATAGATGGGATCAAACATGCCAAACTTATAAATGTTATAATGGGATCCCATAAATCTAGAAATTATATTTGGATATAATTGGTAAACCGTTACCTACATTGTTGATTCGAATAGGCGGGATAAAGGATACCTAACCACTTATTCGTAATGCAACTTGGATTCTAGACCTTAATTAATTAAAGTTTATGAAACAAGAAAGGGTATTAATTATTGAGGACTTAAAATCATAATTTACTAAATAGAACCTTGTTAAAATTTTGTAGATGACACCAAACAACACACACTCGGCTCCTAACAAAACCTCACTACGGTCTCTCCTTGAAGGAGAAAAACTTAACCATACCAACTTCTTGGATTGGTACCGTAGTGTGAGAATTGTTCTCAAACAAGAAAAGAAAGAATATGTTCTCAATGAACCACTTCCAGAAGAGCCCCCTGCCATTCCTAAGCCCGCACACGATGCATGGCTTAAAAAGATGGATGATTCCATCGATGCATCATGCCTCATGTTGGCAACCATGATTCCCGACCTTCAGAAGGATTTGGAGAATCATTCTGCCTATGACATGATTCATCAACTAAAGGAAATGTTCCAACAACTTGCAAGAACGGAAAGGTTCGAAACTGTTCGGGCTTTCCATGCTTGCAAGATGGAGGATGGGCAGTCGGTAAGCTCTTATGTGCTCAAAATAAAGAGTCACATTGATCATTTGGCACGTCTTGGAGTTGTGATGCCCGAAGAGCTAGCAACGGATATGATCCTTAACTCCTTGACAAAGTCCTTTGATCCTTTCGTCATGAATTATAACATGAATGGTTTAAATAAGACTATCCCGGAATTACATGGGATGCTAATTACCGCGGAAAAGACTCTTCCTAAGAAAACCACTCAAGTTCTCATGATCAAGGAAGGTGGCACAAAGAGAACTAGACCCGAACACCCCACCAACTCCAAGGGCAAAGGGAAAGCAAAAGCTTTCAAAGGTAAGGGCAAGAAAGTTGTCCAACCATCCCATCCGCCCAAGAAGAAGGCAAAGGTTGCCAAAGAAGACACATGCTTTGAATGTGGCAAAGCTGGGCATTAGAAGAGAAATTGCCCTACGTATCTTGCGGAGTTGAAGAAGAAGAAGGCCGGTGAAGGCACTTCAGGTATCTATGTGATAGATCTAGAACTTTATAATTTATCTCCTAACACATGGGTATTTGATACTGGTTGTGGAACTCACATATGTAATATGTTGCAGGGGTTCAAAAGGAGTAGGCGACTGAAGGCAAATGAGGTAGTACTTCGGGTTGGAAACAATGCAAGGGTTGCGGTGGATTCAATTGGAAGTTTTGATTTATTACTACCTAATGGCTTGTGTATGACATTGTTGAATGTTTACTATGTTCCTAGCTTGACTAGGAATATTATTTCGGTTGCTAAATTAAGACAATGTGGATTTGAACTTTCCTTTAATAATGATGATATTTGCGTTTACAAAAATAATGTATTCTATTTTGAGGCTAGGCCTTTAAATGGAATTTATGAAGTAAACCTTGATGAAAAGACTAACCATGGCTCTTTATACCACACTTTCACCAAGAAACCCAAATTTGATTTGAGTCAAACCTATCTATGGCATTGTCGCCTTGGGCATATAAACAAGAATCGCATATCCCAACTTCAAAAGAGTGGACTTTTGAAGGCAAATGAGAATGACTCATTTGATATATGTGAATCTTGTTTACATGGCAAGATGACTAAAGCTCCTTTCTCCGGAACCAATGAGAGAGCAAAGGACTTGTTAGGAATCATACATACGGATGTATGTGGTCCTTTCAAGCCAATGACTAGATATGGTGAAAGATATTTCATCACCTTCACTGACGACTTTAGTCGTTTTGGATATGTTTATTTGATTAAACATAAACATGAGGCGTTTGAAATGTTCAAAACGTTTCAAAGTGAAGTGGAAAATCAACTCAACAAAACAATTAAAGTTCTTCGTTCTGATAGAGGAGGTGAGTACTTAAGTACAAACTTTATGGATCATTGTAAGACTTGTGGAATTGTTTCACAACTTACTCCACCTGGAACACCACAACATAATGGTGTGTCTGAGAGGCGGAACCGAACACTATTGGATATGGTTCGATCCATGATGAGTAGAAGTACTCTACCTTTATCTTTTTGGGGTTATGCTTTACAAACAGCTGCTCGTCTCCTAAACATGGCACCTACTAAGAAGGTAGATAAAACGCCTTATGAGATATGGCATGGAAGGGTTCCATCTTTATCCTATCTCAAGGTATGGGGTTGTGAAGCTTATGTTAGACAAGAAGCTTCAAACAAATTAGAACCCCGTTCAACTAAATGTATCTTTGTAGGGTATCAGAAAGATTGTCTTGGATACTATTTCTACAATCCCATCGAGAATAAGATATTTATTTCTCGAAAAGCTGAATTCCTAGAAAACAAGTTTCTGACGGAAGAGGCTAGTGGGAGGTTTGTGGAACTTGAGGAACTTCAGGAACCACAACCTGATACACAAGAAGTTGAATCTAGCATTCAACAAGAAATTGTTGAACCTGAACAAACGGTTGATCAGGAACAAATTGTAACACAAGGTGTTCGCAAATCTGGTAGGGTTCGAATTGAACCAGAAAGGTATGGTTACCTTTTGATGGAAGAGGAATGTTATACGATAGATTCTGATGAACCCGTCAACTATCAGAGTGCAATATCAGATCCTGAATCTGATAAATGGCTTGAGGCCATGAACACTGAGATGCAATCCATGCACGATAATCAAGTTTGGAACTTGGTTAATCTTCCCACCAATTGTAAGACTGTTGGGAACAAATGGGTTTTCAAGAAGAAAATCGACGTGGATGGAAATGTTCACACTTTTAAGGCTAGACTTGTCGCTAAAGGATACTCACAGACTCATGATATTGACTATGATGAGACCTTTTCACCAGTGGCAATGATCAAGTCGATTAGGATACTTTTTGCCATAGCCGCGTACTATGATTATGAGATATGGCAAATGGATGTCAAGACCGCTTTCCTTAATGGACACTTATTGGAAGATGTCTATATGGAGCAACCTGAAGGTTTTGTAGATCCCAAGCATCCAAACAAAGTGTGCAAGATTAAAAGATATATCTATGGATTAAAGCAAGCGTCTCGAACATGGAACATCCGTTTTGATGAAAAGATTACGAGTTTTGGATTCATCAAAAATGAGGATGACTCCTGTGTTTACAAGAAAGCTAGTGGGAGCATTGTCATAATCCTAGTATTGTATGTAGATGACATACTTTTATTTGGAAATGACATCCCAACCTTAAAAGGTGTCAAGGCGTTCCTTGAGAGTTGTTTCTCAATGAAGGATCTAGGGGAAGCTGCTTATGTATTAGGCATAAAGATCTATAGAGATAGATCTAAGAGACTTATTGGTCTTAGCCAAAGTGTATATATTGATAAAATCTTGAAAAGGTTCAAGATGCAAGACTCCAAAAGAGGATTCTTGCCAATACCGCATGGCACCATCCTAAGCAAGTCTTAGTGCCCAAACACTAGGACTGAAATTGAAAGGATGAAACATGTCCCATATGCTTCGGCAATTGGGTCCATCATGTATGCCATGTTATGCACTAGACCCGACGTCTCATGTGCCTTAAGTATGACTAGTAGGTATCAACAAAACCCAGGTGAAGCCCACTGGACTGCTGTAAAGAACATTCTTAAGTACTTGAGAATAACTAAAGATATGTTCTTAGTTTACGGCGGTTTGGAAGAAAGCTTAAAGGTAAAGGGTTACACTGACGCAAGCTTCCAAACAGATAGGGACGATTCGAAATCTCAATCTGGGTATGTCTTTATTTTAAATGGAGGAGTCGTGTCTTGGAAGAGTTCCAAACAAGAAGTGATTGCACAATCCACTACAGAATCAGAATATGTTGCTGCTTCAGAAGCTGCTCAAGAAGCTGTCTGGATGAGAAAGTTCATAGAAGATCTAGGGGTTGTTCCTTCCATTCGGGACCCTATAGAAATCTTCTGTGACAATCTAGGTGCTATAGCTCAAGCAAAGGAACCTAGATTGCATCAAAAAACCAAACACATTCACCAAAGGTATAACTACATTAGACATGAAGTTAAGAATGGTGAAATAAGTATTCACAAGGTTCATACAGATCAAAATTTGGCAGACCCATTCACGAAACCTTTACCCCAAACTAAGCATGAAAGTCATGCTAAGGGTATAGGACTCCGTTTTTCTAATGAATGGATTTGATTTGTGTTTAATGTTTTATGAATATGAACTTATGTAAACGACAAGAATTATGAAATATATGTGACGTGATGTTTCATTCATAATTATTGTGTTTTATTAGCATGTTTAATCCTTGAATAATTTAGTTATTCTAAACGTCCATAGTCGATCATAGTTGTGGGAGCAATTATGAAGTAAGACTAATATGAATTGGATTGGTTGACTTTTATGGGTAAAAGTAGCAAAAGGTTGCAACCAAATTCATAGGTACTTGTCTGTGAACAAGTATTGGACTTGACCCGTTTCAAGATCAATCCATGGATCATCATCATAAGTGATTCTTGAATAAAGGTATTATCATTGTATCCTTTGACCTGAGATACATATTTGGGACTCAAGTGTAGAGTGTACTATGCTTTGATATGGTTTACTGTTGTTCTTGAAATACAGACAACCATAAAGGCCATACTCATGCATAGTACTAACTATATGAGGGGCGTATGTAGTCAAGGCGGGATTTGTTCCTCTTATGTGTTGAGAGTTAGACATCTAAGGCGCCTGATTGAAAGTTGAAACATAAAATGAGAATGATTAAGATCCATGTCTCATGTTCAACAAGATGTCTGTGACAAAGGGATAATTGATAGATAACCTTATACATCAATTAGAGCCTCGTGTTTTCTAAAGAATTGAATGTTGTTGAATGGCACAATGTCATGTGTTATTGGGGGCAGTGAAATGTTGCTAGACGTTTACCACTGTCGATATCATTCTATGATGCAACCTTGTGCAAGTGGGAGATTGTTAGTTCTATATGCCCAAGGATGATCATAAAATGATATTACTAATAATACATGATCCTATAGGGTCACACCAACAACAAGTTTGACACAAATTGATCATTTAGAACGTTAAATTTGATTTAACATCAAATGATACTAAACTTGCAATTTAATCTTATAGGTTATTATTATTTGAGGTAAATAATAATAACTACAAAAATTAAAGGTTGATTAGTAATTCATATGTGATGAATTAATTAAGTGTAACAATTAAATTGTTTAAATTGTTAAACGATTTAATTGATCTATAAGTAAGCCTTTTATTTAATTTAATTGGTAAATTAAATAAAATATATATATATATTGTTATATAAACATATATATATATATATATATATATATATATATATATATATATATATATATATATATATATATATATGTATATATATAATTATACAATTAAGATTGTATATTTAGATGGTTTATTTATGTATATGATTATGGGTTAAATGTTATCCCATTTAAGAAATAAGAAGATGTATTATTTATAAGCTTTTATTATCTAAGTTTTATAAATAATAACAACCCACTAGCACTTCATTTGTCATCATAAAATCAGCCATATTGGAAGGAAAAGAATGCATTAAGAACTTAAAAGAGGTGGAAGATGCTTTGTGTCTTCTAGCTTTTGATTATAGAAATCAAATGGGACTTTCTTTTAGGCTAGTTGCATGTGCTTTTCTTTCTCTTTTGTGGGTGATATAGTGGACGAATTTGAGGTGATGTATGTGATCATTCTTGCTTCAAAAATCAGCCAAAGAAACTCTCTAAAAGCTCTCTTGATAGTTAGCAAAAATTAGATTTTTGTTTCACAAGAAAAGGAGTTCTAACTTGCAAGTTGTGGAACTAGCATTCAAGGGTGTTCAAGCTTGTGGTGGATCAACTATACAGGGATTCTAATTTGATTCCTAGCTATCAAAATCATCCAAACCAAACCCAAGAACAAAGGTTATGATCTTGAACTTAATCTATGTTTGTTCTTCATCTTATCTCTACATGCATGTAGCATGATCCTCTTGAAAATGGAATTTGTGTTCATGATTTTATGCTTCCGTTGCAAACTCATGTTTTTGAAACTAATTACATGAACTATGATTTCCAACACCCAGGCAGCGTCCCAGACGCTGACCTGGAACTCTGGCCCATTTTGAAGGGAAAAAGCAAGCCAGGTTCGCGAGGAAGCCCGTCAGCATCCTAGGAGGCGTCTGGGATGCTGGCCTAGGACGCTCAGCGTTTTTGGAGCGTCTCGTTCTGGGACGTTGCTCATCGTAAAAGGCTGAAGAAAACACACAGTGTCTCACAGGCGTCTGGGCGCCTGTGGGACGCTGGCCTAGGACGCTGCCGCGTAGAATGCCCGAAATTGCCATATTTAAGCCACTCTTTTTAATGGAACTTGATGCCATCGACCCAAGCCAGCCTCCAGACGAATTTCCCAGGGTTTTGACAGTTTTCCAAGGTCTAAAACACTCCCAAATCATCTCCAAACAATTCCCAATCTCAAATTAAGCCTCTTTTGCATCAAGATCAAGCCACAATTCCTGAAGTTTTGAAGAATCCAGCCATGTTCAACATCTCCAGCACAGTGTTTGCATCAGTTCCAACCATGAGTAGCTAAATCATCCCGTGATCACAACCGGGAGTAGGTTTTGATTTCTTTTCCAGTATTGTATTAGATTTGAACCTTTTAGATTCATGAACACAGTATTTGGTTTGTTTGTTTTTCAATCATATGACTAGATTTCCATTACTTGTTCTTAAATTGTTGCTTGATTGAGTGTAAGACAACTCTATTATGATCTTCCCCACCGTGCCAAATCATCCACAGTGGTGTGTAGGACGGAGGGTGCGGATTTTACATAGTTTGATCCCAGATTTAGTCAGTAACAGTACGGTTATGTCTATGTAAACTGAATGAACGCAAAATTAGTAAAATTTGATATAATACATTGTTAGGAATCAAAACTGAAACCGGGAGTGATCACCCTTTTCTCTGATTGAATTAAACCTTTTGCAGTATTTGTTTGTCTGAATTTGTTTGGTTTTAAATCTGTTAGAACTAGATTGTTAACCATAAGCTCCTCGTGGATTCGACCCTTACTTGCCCTAGCTATTAGTGCTTTTAAGGTTATTTTTGATTGCATCAACGACTGCGATCATATAGCGGTGATATAGCATTTTTTATGTTATATATACAATATAAAAGATCCATCATTTATACAAACATTATTGTATTGTGACGAATTATAAACTTAAACCAAACCATAAAAAAGTTCCAATTACATAAATCTTTGTTATTTCATTGTGTTTCACATGCTAGGAAAATATACAAATCAGCCAAACGGGAATGACAACTGATTACATAATCCAAGTGTTTTGAGATTCTCTTGTGCATTTGACCAGACACTTGATTTGCATGAATACAAACTCGAATGATACCTAATGTTTAATCAATGGTGGGTATCTCAAATTCCGAATAGTATCTATTTAATTGGCCATTGTAGTAGTCGTAGACACAAATGAGTTTGACATTGAACTAAGAAGTCAAACTTGGACATAATGACATATCAAAGAACAAACTAGAACATGGACCTATAATGGACGTAACCTGCAATCAACTTGAAGAACCTACTTTGTGTCTCTGCTAATTGGAGATAATGACAAATCAATCACGAGCCTACAAAACCGAAATGTTGAATTAAGCTAAACACAAACCTCAATCGTAATAGGATGAACTGAAAACCGACTTTGAATCGATACCCTGTAGTAATCCCGAATCAGTCCTAACTTGAATCGGTACCAAGTAGCTTGAATTCTTAGTCAATTAGCATGCAATCAGTCCCAATTTTGAACAAAACACGAACCCGATTGTAATCCTGATGGCATTCAGTTCCGATTGAACCATATTACACGAACCTGAAACGAAGACGCGTGAACTCAAACGAAGATGAATCTCAATCAGAATCGGAAGTGAAATCGCAATCAATCGAAACTCAAATAAATGGGACGAATCTGCAAGAATCGAAGTGGGACGAACCTGCAAGAATCGAAGTGGGATTAAGAGTGCAATCGGAAGTTGGGATGAAGTGAAAACTAAGCGAAATCGAAATCGTCGTGCAATCGATACCTGTTCCAAAATCAGATGCGAATTTTGTTAATTTGAAATCGTCGTGCTATCAAGTCGACCTGATAACCTGCAAATCTGCTTCAACCGGAATGAATTGAGATGTAATCGCTAATGGAGGAAAGCTTTAGGTCGTGCTAGTCATTGGAAGAAAGGTGCAGGTTTTCTCGGTAATGGAAAAGCCAAAAATTCCCCCTAATTTCGTTGTATAATATAAAAAAAATCTTTTTTGGTGGTGGTTGCAATGGAGGGGGCTTGATGGACGTCTTTTTTAAATTACATGGTCTACATTTGTTCTTATGTTCTCAGTTTAAAAATTGTTCTCATTTTAAGCTTCCCCTATATATATATATATATATATATATATATATATATATATATATATATATATATATATATATATATATATATATATATATATATATATATATATATATATATATATATATATATATATATATATATATATATATATATGTATATATATATATGTATATATATATATATATATATATATATGTATATATATATATGTATATATATATATATATATATATATATATATGTATATATATATATATATATATATGTATATATATATATATATATATATATATATATATATATATATATATATATATATATATATATATATATAGATAGATAAAAGTTCCATAAAGAACTAAAATAAAACACGGAACCAAGGAACCAATCGTGAGCGTAGCGGATAATTTCAAAAAACACACTTCATTTTGTATTTATTTTTTATTTTTAGAGCTTATTTTTTATCGAAATAAAAAATCGAATATATCAAAATTCATAATTTTTTATTTTTTTTCAATAGACATCCATATCAATATAGTAAAACCGAAAAAGAAAAATTCAAAAATCTTGTTCAGATTCACAACAGTTAATCAATAGTTAGTTTATGTGCATCTGAACTATAACAAGTTTTATAGAAGATTATTTAAATGTGAATGATCATTAAAATTATTTTTTTCAACAACCATTGATTATTCAATATCAAGTTATGTGAATTTAAATAAACTTTTAGATTCAGATGTGAATCTCACTAAATTTTCATATTGAATTTAAGTAAACTCTTTTATATTCTTTACAATTTCAATATTTGGATAATATATAATTGAATTAACTAAGATTCACAAATTAATTTACTTAAACTTACAGGTGAATGAACAAAAAATTGCTGAAAAATGGGGTACAATTATTATTTATATGTGAATTAATATATCTAAAATTAGATGCACACTATTTTTAACCTTTTGATCATACACAAATGCAATAATTTAGATTCACAAAATTATTTACTTAAAATTCACAGGTGATTGGTCCAAAATTATTGAAAAAATCGAATAGAATTGTCATTTATGTGTGAATGAATATATTTAAAACAATACAGTTCAGTTCAGATTCGCATGGTGAATCTGGACGAACTTGAAGTATAAAAAAACCAAAAAATTTTGTATATCAATATGGATGTCTATTTATAGAGGATGAAAAATTATGAATTTTGGTATATTTAGTTTTTTTTTTCAAAAAAAGAATAAGCTTAAAAATTAAAAAAAACATAAAAAACGAAGTGAGTTTTTTGCTATAATCTTCTACATTTGCGTCTAACTAGTAAATATACATCCTTTTTTCTGGCCGTCGATCTTTTGTATTTCGACCACACGATTGGTTCCTTGGTTCCTTATTTTAAATTGGTTCTCTATTCAACCCAACCATATATATATATATATATATATATATATATATATATATATATATATATATATATATATATATATATATATATATATATATATATATATATATATATATATATCTAATATATGTATATATATATATATATATATATATATATATATATATATATATATATATATATATATATATATATATATATATATATATATAGGGTTAGGATCCGGTAGGAACCGCGAGAACTCTTCTCGTCCAATCACTCTCATAAGGGCAATAACGTCAAACGTCTTCCTTCGACGTGATGCAATCACGTGCGACGCACGTCCACTGGACGAAATACGGACTTGAGGATACGATCATATGTTACTCACGTCCACACAACATAATTTAACCGGGTTTTTTATTATTTTTTTGTTTTTATTATATTTTAAAATATTATTTTTAGTTTTTATTTTCCAGGACTTTTTTTTCAGTTTTTTCGTTATTTTCCAGTTTTTTTTGTCATCTTTGTTTAACTCGTTTTGGATCATGGATCATAACGAATTTTGAATCTTGGATCATAAGTTTTGAATCGTTTTGTCGTTGTATGTTTTTTAACTCGTTTTTGGATCATAACGAGTTTTGGATCTTGGATCATAACGAATTTTGAATATTGGATCATAATTTTTGAATAATTTTTTTAATTTTTTGATTTTTTATAAAAATAAAAAATAAAAAAAATATTTTTTGTCAAAATTTCATGATTGTGCTAGTTTGTAGAGATTTAAATTTTAAGAACTTTGGTTTTTTCTAGAATTTTCTTTTTACAAAGAAAAAAAAAGTTATGGCCGAAAAACTAAGCGAAGGGGATTAAAAAAACCCAACAAACCATATGGCGGCAAGTGTCACAATCTGATTGGGGGTCTCGTTTCAATTATCATATTACGTTATTAATTTGTATTATCCACTCAATAATTTTGATTTTTAGACAAGTAGCCCCCAAGATTTTAAGATGTGACATTTTATTTACATTGAATCTTATCCACCCATTTTTCAAGATTAAAGGTCCAGATTTGTCCTCACAGTTCTTACCGGATTTTGGGTTCCTACAAGATCATACTATATATATATATATATATATATATATATATATATATATATATATATATATATATATATATATATATATATATATATATATATATATATATATATATATATATATATATATATATATATATATATATATATATATATATATATATATATATATATATATATATATATATATATGAATGGGTTCAAATGAAAACCACTAAAATGTTAAGAACCGTGAGAACCGATATTCACACATTAAGAATCATGTTTTTTTTTCGTTTTTTTTTGTTTTTTCACACTTGTTTATTATGTGAAAATACATCAAACTTAATAAATTTCTTATTTTTTAATACGTTTTACAATATTCACAATATAATAAAATTTCTAGTTATTAAAATGCGAACACTATAACGTATATTTTTTCTTTAAAACACATCAATATTGGTATCTAATAGCAAAGGAAGGATAATTATATATTTTTCTGTGTTTGGTAATTTTTTTGATAAAAAATATGTTAAAATTTAAAAATACAACATTATTAAACTGTGAATTAGTGGTTCTCATTTGATATATATATATATCAAATATATATATATATATATATATATATATATATATATATATATATATATATATATATATATATATATATATATATATATATATATATATATATATATATATATATTGTTTGGGTTCAGATTGTGTCAAAGATTTAGATATCAAAAGTTGGCATGGCTATCCGAT
>CM042011.1:151656030-151693530 GCA_023525715.1 Cichorium intybus
GCAAATTTATTCCTTTCATTAAAAGAGGAATGGACTAGAACAGACCCAATTGCTTTTTAATTAAGGTTATGAGTCTCTGGATTTTTTTCTTTTTTCATGTTATGTTATGAATCGATAAAAAATATGTTGAATAGATCATGATATCTAAATTGTTAATATATATATATATATATATATATATATATATATATATATATATATATATATATATATATATATATATATATATATATTTATATATATATATATATATATATATATATATATATATATATATATATATATATATATATATGGTTGGGTTCTTGTGAGAATTCACAAAAACCATGAGATCTTGAGAACTCCATATCAACCATTAGATCATTATCCAATCCAATAAGGACATGATCGTCATTTAACAAATCCTATTTAATTTTGATTTTTTTATTTTTGGCAACAATATCATCATTTCCTAAAAATAAGCCTGATCAATTTCAAATTTTTAAATTTCAATATTTATAAAATTTTCGTTTTGTATAATAATGTCAAAATTTTTGAAATTTAAAAAATTATTTTTTAATTTAGATTTTTGGAATTTAAAA
The DNA here is from genome assembly GCA_023525715.1 of Cichorium intybus. Classification (NCBI taxonomy): domain Eukaryota; kingdom Viridiplantae; phylum Streptophyta; class Magnoliopsida; order Asterales; family Asteraceae; genus Cichorium; species Cichorium intybus. The sequence goes on from CM042011.1 coordinate 151,656,612, forward strand.
GACACATAATTTTTTTTATTTGCAGGTGCATATATACATATTCACAGATGCATATATGCATATTTTCGAAATTTATATATGCATATGCTTATCTTTAAATATGAATGCAAACAATAAAAATCGATTTATTAAAAACAATAATATACAACAGTTTTGAGCTATACATACAAAGTTATTAGAAATAATGAACAATACATGCAAAAAAATATAATAAAAAAACAACAATAATTCATGATATCTTCATTTTTTAGTTTGTCACTTTTCAATTCTTCAATTTGATTGATAAATTCTTCAAAATCTGCAAAAAAACATTAATAAAAATTAATATAAATGTATATTCAAAAACATTAAAATAAATACTTACATACATATACACATATGCACATAGGCACATATATATGTATGCATTTACACACATGTGCACATTTATACACATTATACCTTTATAAAAAAATGCATATATGCAACTATGCATACATTTATGCACGTATGTATTTATGCAAATACATGAAGATATACACATATATGCATATATGCACATGTCTTTAGATGACCATACGCAATAATACATATATGTATAGATGCATATATGCACATGTCTTTATATGACCATATGTGGCATCTATGTATATATGTATTTAGACATATATGCATATATGCACATATGTACAGATATGAGTATAAATAAATTATCATATGCATACATCTATGCATAACGGTACACATGTACAAAATACTATGGACAAGAAATCCAAATTATGCACATACGCACATACGTGTATGCATATATGCACATACGTATATACGTATATGCACAAACGTGTATGCACATATGCACATAGGTTTATGCATATATGCAAATACGTGTCTTCAAAACGGGTTCTTCATGCATGATCTAGTGATGTCAAACCTCATTGAGGCATTCTATCATACACTTGGCATGCATCTTAAAAAACAACTTTAAAAGAATTATAAAATATTGGAGCAATATATGAAGCATACAGAATCGATTATTGGAGAAACAAACAATTAAAAACAATTGAAGCAATATATGTAGATATCAAGAATTAAAGATATTAATGACTAGGTTCGGATCAAGAATTGGTCGATCAACAGGTTTCAAGTTATCTTTTAGAAATTTCAACAGATATTGAATCCAACTAAAATTGAAATAGACTATCGAGAGATTGTCGAGTGTAGCCATAACCAAAAGGGTTTACTAAAAGAAAATAAAGACACGACAGTAGCAACATTTAGAAAAATGCATGTGTATATTGGCATACACACGTATATTTGTGCATATATGCACAAACCTATATGCATTAACTAATGTAAACATATGCACATACGTATATATGTATATGTACATCTGTATTTATGCATATATGTATGTATGCACATTTGTATGTATGCACATAGGCATAGAAATGCACATATGCATACACGTATGTATGAGAATACACACATAAATGCACATATGCACTTATTCTTCTTACCCATTAGATTGTAAGAATACATACTTTGCAACTCATTCATGTTGCTCCACAAATCTAAAATTGTCATTAATTTACTAACATTAAAATACCGTTTATTTTTATAGGAAAACGAATATGGCACATGGCTTGAACAAAATTCCTGGTTGATTCTTTTTTCTTTCTGCATTTAAACGAAACCAATCAATCTATTAGACTAATAATTATGACAAATTACAAAAATAATAAGTAGTTGTCGCACCAGAGGTTGTACAGAAGATGGTTTTGATTTAGAATACAGAAACGAAGAACAAAAACAGGATTGAAGACTGAACGATGGTACCTTCTTCAAGATTGGAGCAAGTCCCGAAATCAAAAAAATTCAAGCTACAAACCGAAATCAAGATCAGATGCTGGAATTTGAATTAACATGTCATTTATATTTGTTAATGTTTTTTAATCAATAGAAACAGATATACAAAAACAAGGATCGAATCGTACCTGTTATCGACTTGTATAATCTTAACAAGTTTGCAAACATCAGCTTTGGGATCAAAACCAAATCGAAATTTTGGATGGATTAAGTCATACCAACAGGACGTCAATGAAAATGGTGGTGGCCTATGCGATGAGTAGCTAGACGATGACGGTGGCAATGGCTTGAGAATCTGACGGTGACCGCAACAAGTAGTTATTAGGGTTTTCGCTGATGAGTGAATGCTCTTCGAATCAAAGCTGAGGCTGATCGGATTTTCGCCGGTGCTGTTGGCGGATGTCTAATTTCTCATCGCCGTGTTCGAGAGGTGGTCTAGGGTTTCGGAATTTCGCAGGAGCTGATAGCGGATGTCTGTGAAAGGTAGTTTAGGATTTCGGGATCTGTTAGCAGAAGCGGAGGTCTGCTTCTCCTCCACCGTCTGTGTCGCCGGATTTGTTAACGGAAGCGGAGGTGTGTCGCTGGATTTGTTAGCAGAATCGGAGGTCTGCTTCTCCTCCACCGTTTTTCTTAGAGTTTGTTTGAGCGATAAGAAGGAGACGGCGAGATTGAGGGATACGTGAGAAAGAAAGAAGGATGGAGAGAGAGAGAGACAGAGAGAGAAAGGCTATGCTAATTTGCAGGGATCGGCAGATATTAAGGGATCTCATAATTTCTGAATTCCTAAACAGCCCTTATGGTCGTTTTTAAAAAGTCTATCATGCCATTACATGTTATTAGAATTACAATAATGCCACAAATAATCTAGGCCATCAAAATTTTTGATCTAAAGGCCCAAATTTGGTTCTCGAGATCTCAGGATTTTTTGGGTTCTTAAAAGAACCTAGCTATATATATATATATATATATATATATATATATATATATATATATATATATATATATATATATATATATATATATATATATATATATATATATATATATATATATATATATATATATATATAATTGAATGAACTGTGTAAATCTAAATAAACGATTATTATATTCTCATGTTTAAACTTGACAAATAGCAAATAATCTTTTATTTAATAACTGTTATAAATTAAAATTGTACATGCTTGCACTTAAAATTTTTAAAAGTTTTAGAAATTTAAAAATAACATGATTAATAACATAAATTGAACATAATTTTAAAGTAAGTTCATATAATAAAATTAAACTTAAACAATCAATAGTTAAATATATAATGAATCAAATAAAATAACAAACACGTGAAATTTTTATATATTTACACATATAATAGTGAATAATTCAATATATAAGTATAAATTATACTTCATTATTTATAATTTGCGATATAAATATGTGGTTCATTGGGAAAGTAAGGGTAATTCAGTAAAGTTAAATAAAAAATTATGACTTAATGTTATGAGCACATATTTCCTAACTTAACTCATTAAGATATTTTGTTAGCATCTCATATCTTATAAAAGAAATATTTTTTCTATCACCACAATCATTTGAAACCACCAACCTTTCAACATCTTTTTTAATTACTACACTAAATCCATTATTATCTTAAATCTTAGTATTAAATTTATTTTTTATATAATACACTTAATTAGGTAATTCAAATATGATGTTAAGTTCAAAACACAATTTCAGTATACTTAACTTTTTTTAACTTAAACATTTAATTTGTTCATTTAAATTTGGCATTAAATATATTTATTTATCTTATAAAGAAGGTCATTCAAATCAATATGATTCAAGATAAATGATTTATCTTTTACCACATTAATTTGATTTTTTTCTCTTTGTCCCACATTGATTCACATATATATATATGACCTTCCATCTTTCTCTTATATAATATCACTTATTTGCTTCCACTATCCATCAAGTTTGATCATAATATGACATTTAAGTATACTATTAGTGATCATTTTATCATAAAACAAGTTTTTATCGAAAGTTTTAAAGTATTCTATGATTTAGTTTCAACCTCTTGAAGTATTGAAACTCAAAAACTAAAATTAAAATTACTGAAAACTTTTAAAAATCTGATTAAGTTGAAAGTTTATATGTCGTTTGTAACAAATGAAAGTGGTGTAAACATTTTTCGACACAATAGTATGTATATACATAAAAGTTTCCATTTGTGAACGTTTTAAGTATCTCATATAAAAAGACCATTCAAAATACACTTACGGGGTGGGGCGTGTGCTTGCATCGAGGTTTGCTGGTTGCGCGTGTGGGTCTAGTCTCTGTGTAGTCTCCTTGGAGAAGGGTTGGCGAACGAAGAACTGTTTGTTAGCCTAATGTACCTAGCGTAGCTGTAGTATATTACGACTCATGTAACCGGATTCATTCTTAACTTGCTATATATATATATATATATATATATATATATATATATATATATATATATATATATATATATATATATATATATATATATATATATATATATATATATATATATATATATATATATATATACACTCACACACACACACACATTATAAGAAAATGTTATCGAAACAATATGTTTTAAGATAAATTATTTATTTTTCACCACATTAATTTGAAGTTTATTATTTGTATCAGATTGCTTCGCACATATATATTTCGGTCTTTATCATACCACAGTTTCCAAAGTGTATTATTAATTAGTAGTCACATAAAACATATTTTTATCTCATAGTTTCAATAGATTTTATTATTTTGTTTTAGCTTCAAAAACATCGAAACTAAAAAGAAAAATATTGAATTGGGTTAAAAACTATTAAAAATCGATTAGGTTGCAATTTCATAGCATAATAGTTCAATATGTGGTGACAACGTTGATAACATTTTTTAATTTAATAAGATTTATATATATAAAAATTTCAAACGGTAAATGTTTGAACATCGTTCAAAGTTGAAACAGATTTATTTATCTACATAATAAATCTTATAAGAGATACTATTCAATCAATGTGGATGGATTTTTATAATGTAAGACATTAATTTGAATACTTTTAGAAAAAAAATAGAAGATGGGCACCGGTGGGTACCCATCCAAATTTTACGAAATCGGTCTTAAAGTTCGAAACAATGGTTCATTGAATATTTTAATCGTTGTCTAAGCCGGTTACAATCAATAACACAAAAGAACAAATATATGAGGGACATAATTTTAGCCTCTATACTCTTTCCCTTGAAATTTGTTTATTAAACTATGTGGAATGAGAAATATATTAGCCTCTTTACTTATAGATGTTTGATTTCACTTTAGTTGTGTTTCTTAAGCGATGTGGGATAAAAAAAATGAAACAAAATAGCACATTATAAAAGAAAGTTTGATCCCACATCGTCATGATAAACCAACTTAAGAAATTTTTTATTCTATAAATAAATGTCCTCTTCAAAGTAAAGCAATTATATAAATGATTAGTCAGTTTTTATTGTTGGAAACATTTCCAAATATTAAATTTCAAATAAATATATAGTAAAAGTTTTATATATTTTATTTTAATTAGTTTGAACTCTAAAAATACGAGTCAATTTTGATATGAACTTTGTATTCCTTAATCAACTTGCACAAAACAGCATGCACTATACTGTATAATCTAATTTTAAAATTTTGTGATACAGTTTGTGCTTTTCAAAATCTCAAATCGCATAATTGGTGCAATGTGCGACTTTAACTATAGATAGGGCAGATTTCTTATAGGGTACTGGGGGGCGAGGCCACTGCTAAATTTCAGGCACGTAGTGTAATTTTTATTTATTTATTTATTTTTCTAATATGGTGCAACCCCGCAAAAAAATTATCTTATTATATTACCTCAGAAACAAAATAATTCCGGTGCCACGGCTATTGGTAAATCCTACGTCCACCCCTGACTATATTGAAATATGTCTCTATTCTTATCAATAAAAGTATGTTATTCAAAATATTTGAGTAACAATGAAAGCCTTTGCAAAACTATAACAAAATACATACAATATCCCTCAATTTTATCAACGCACAAAGTGTAGGGAGATGATAATAACTATTTATCTTGAACCATATTAATTCTAATTTTATCTCATGAATTGTATTCATTTATTGTAATTTTTACAATTTTTTTTTCTTCTAAAATTTTGATACATGTATATATTATAATATAATTGAAAATAATAAAGATATTTTATATAAACGTTTTAAAAATGGTATGATAATAACACGTATTTGTCTATATTGTAACTATATAATTTTCTTCATGCGCAATGCGCGGGCATTCGCCTAGTTAAGTATAAAAGAAACAACCACATATAACTAAAACACTAAATTTGTTATGTATTAAGTTTATTAAATGAAAAACAAACATCACTTTACTCTCCTTAATAACTTGAGTCCGAAAAACAAAATTTCAATTATATATGTGCCATTTCGTCATTATTTCCTCATATATTTCAGCCAATGTCATTTTGAGAGAGTTGCAATTTATTTAAATAAATTTTATAATTAACTCAAATCTTACGTACACTATCGATCAAATGCTAGATTACGTGTAAGATAACATTGTATGTACTTAGGCAAAGCACATATGTATGATAGGGTCAATTCACACACATACACACCCGCAGGCATTGTAAGTATTTTTTGGTTCTTTTTGTATATTTTGTGTTTATATATATATATATATATATATATATATATATATATATATATATACTAGGTACATTTTAAGGGTCGTGCTCAGCACGGCCCAAGACGGTTTACTTGGCTGTACGAGAAACAATGGTAAAATACTATAATTTGACAGATTTTTGAAAGTACGATGTCTAAATAAGAAAAAAAAAGAATTAATCGCAAAATAATTGCAAAATATGTAACAAATAAAGTACATTGCTTATACCGGTATTGACAGTAAATATCTCGCTATTCTAATATTATAGAAAAATACATACAACATCTTAGCTTTTGAAACCCTTTCTACAGAATGTAGATTTTCCAGATATGAGATGCTTTCTTGAAGTACCCTTTGCACTAACTGGTTGTGAATGCCCAAAAAAGGACCCAAAGGTGAATATATAGCAAATTTATATGTTGAATAGTATATATAATTAATATTGGAATTACACTTGAAAGATACAATTACTCACTTGTCATAAGGCATGGGGTTTCTGAAAGATACAATTACTTACTTTCATAGTTTGGGCTATCAGGAATATAATTACTTGATCTGATAGATCAAGTAATTATACTCCTGGTAGCCCAAACTATGAAAAAAAACCCATATTGACTCCGGTCTCGCTAATTTTGTTAATGATGATAGTTGTAGCAACATAAACAACCAGAGACAGGAAAACAAAGATTTAGAAGTTGTTGGGAAGCAATAATTATTCTCCAAAAGACCCAAATCACTATGTTGTCCTAGGATGAATGTTCTCATCCTCGCTAACTTTGTCGATTATTTTTCTCAAAATAATACACAATTGTAGTGATTAAGAGTGACTAAAGACCAAAAGCAAGCCAATTACAGAAAATATTAACGAATATCATTCGAATGGAAATTTTGGTTACCCAACGACCCTTTTAAAGAGAATATATCATTTGAAAGGAAATTTTGGTTGCCCGACGTTGGTTTTTTTTCACATTTCCTAGCTCTCTTTTCCTCAACCCACATATTCAAGCACACTCCATGACAATGTTATGGTGGTGAACACCATAGGAAACCCACATGTACTCTTATACAAGCAAATCAAATTGAAATACGGTCAAAAATACAAAAACCATCTAGGATATGAGTATATAATTACAGTGTTGTACTTAAAAGGAAATTCTTGTTATGTCTGGAGGTGGCAAAATAATCTTTAACCAAAGCAGACAGACCAGAGAAGAAGGCACAAAGGAAGCATGAGGTGGGCTTTCAAAGGCTACAATGTAATTTGCTTGTATTTTACACCCATGTTTTACCATAAAAAGATACACCAAGTGTGACACCCAAATTTGTCCGAATAAATTTCAATCACCAATTTTGCTATCAGTTACTCATGAGTAATTTGTTGCTCTGAGTAAGTTGTTAATTGGATGATTTTTTACTTACATAGCAGCGAGAACTCAGAGGTAATTTGAAAAGATCCTTTGGGGGACGAGGCCTAGAATATAATTTCAAAAGACGGAAAGAGAGAATCAATGCCAATTCATGTTGTAAAATACGACGGATCCGAATTGACTTTAGACAATATTAGCTCAATGCGGAATGGGATCAAAATTATCAAATGGTAATAATCACAACGAAAATACGAATGAAGTAAATAAAATAGAGACACAAGGATTTACGTCGAAAACCCAAATCGGGAAAAACCCACGGGCGGAGGAAGCCGAGAAGCAATTCACTATATTTTGTGGTGTTTACAAAACGTTTGGAGAATATAAAAAATACAAAGAGTTTATAAAACTCTTATGTATTTACAAGAGAAGAAATTGGATGTGAGACATGTGTTTTGATGTTTTTGATGTGTTTTGCATCAATGATCTTCTAACCTATTTATACTAAAATTTCTACATGCCATTTAAGAAAAAATGGCTCATATGTTGAATTCTTTACTAGCCACATTTGAAAATTGATTAGCAGCCATTTGAAAATAAGTGTTACAGCCTTTGAATCATCTTTAGCAGCCTTTGAAAAAAAGATTGTTGAATTTTGAAGACATATACTTCAATCTCCACCTTGACTTCAAAATGGAACAAAACTTGTATACCCATTTGGTAAAACCAACAACTCTTCAAACTTCAAAACTCCATAAGAAATTGCAATCACCGTAAAGAGAAAAATTGATCCTGAAAAATGAAATACTTCCTCCACCACGAGCCTAATCAGGCTCAACTGCGATCAGAAACACCCACCAAATCCAAACATGTTTTGAACTTGGCTATTGGAAGACTTTTAGTGAACATATCAGTAGGATTATCATTGGTGCTGATCTTGTTTACAGTAATTTCGCCTTTAGTAATAACATCTCTGATGAAGTGATAACGAACATCAATATGCTTCGTTCGATCATGGAACATTTGATCCTTTGTCAGAAATATTGCACTTTGATTGTCACAAAAAACAGTTTTAACGGATAACTTGTTTGAAAGCTCACCTATCAACCGTTTCAACCAGAGGGCTTCTTTCACTGCTTCCGTAACAGCCATGTATTCGGCTTCGGTGGTGGATAACGCTACAGTGGACTGTAACTGCGCTTTCCAGCTAATTGCGCAATCACCCAAAGTAAACACGTAACCTGTAATCGATCGTCTTTTATCCAAGTCCTTTGCATAATCGGAATCCACATAACCAAGTACTCCACTATCGGTTTTGCCAAACCGCAGACATAAAGAGGAAGTACCTCGCAAGTACCGAAAAATCCATTTAACAGCAACCCAATGCTCTTTTCCTGGATTCGCCATGTATATGCTCACCATGCTTACCGCATATGACAAATCTGGACGTGTACAAATCATAACATACATAAGAGATCCTACAGCGCTTGAGTATGGTACCTTTGCCATGTATGCTATATCTTCTTCGGTGGTAGGACTTAAGGTGGATGATAGCTTGAAGTGGGCTGCGAAAGGAGTGCTGACTTCTTTTGCATCATGCATATTGAAACGGTGCAAAACCTTCTCAATGTAGCTTTGTTGAGAAAGGTATAGAGTTCTTGCACTGCGGTCTCGCACTATTTCCATTCCTAGAATTTTCTTGGCAGCACCCAAGTCCTTCATATCGAACTCAGCATTAAACTGGTCTTTTATCTTTTGAATCTCCTTTATATTCTTCGCTGCAATTAACATGTCATCCACGTATAAAAGTAGATAGATCATTGAGCCATCGTCACACTTCTTGTAGTAAACGCAGCTGTCGTAGGTGCACCTTTTCAGCTTGTGACTGGTCATAAATGAGTCAAACCTTTTATACCATTGTCGCGGAGATTGCTTGAGGCCATAAAGAGATTTCTTCAATTTTCACATGTAGCTTTCCTTGCTAGGAGCTACAAAACATTCAGGTTGTTGCATATATATCTCTTCCTCAAGCACACCATTTAAGAATGCTGTAGTAACATCAAGTTGCTCTAACTCATAATCACGAGAGGCAACTAATCCCAACAAGACACGTATTGACGTGTGTTTCACAACCGGAGAGAAAATATCGGTATAATCAATACCTGGGATTTGACTGTAGCCCTTGGCTACTAAACGAGCTTTGTACCTCGGTTTGTCACCGGGATGAATAGCCTCCTTCAACTTGTAAACCAATTTACATTTAACTGTCTTCTTACCCTTTGGAGCCACAACGAGATCCCATGTGCCACTTTTCTAAAGAGATTTCATCTCATTATACATGGCAACTATCCACTCATTCGAGTTTTTAGAATGTATGGCTTCGTTGTAGCTTATAGGTTCCAAAACAGATTCTACTTCACTTGCAACGGTAAGAGCATATGCAACAGAATTTACTTGAGCATACCTCTTTGGAGGTACAATCTGTCTGCGTGGTCTATCCCTTGCAATGGATGGGCTCGGAGGTTGAGATGGAGTTGTAGTGGTCTCATGGAGAGTAGTATATTCACTAATTAAAGGTTGAGACACTGTATGAACCTCATGAGTCATATCGGTGGAAGAGTTAAAAGATAGCTCCACCTCTAATTGTGCTTCGTCTTTTTCTCCCAATTTTTCATCTTCTTTGGTCTGAACGTTGGTTGTTGAATGGAGCATAGCTTTTTCATCAAAGGTCACATCTCTGGATGTAATGACCTTCATAAGCTCTAGGCTCCACAATTTGAACCCTTTCACTCCTGTCTTGTATCCAATAAAAATGCACTTAATGGCTCTTGGTTCTAATTTGCCATTATCAACCCGTGCATATGCTGGACATCCAAACGGTATTAATTTTGTGTAGTCAGCAGGCTTACCAGACCATAGCTCAAACGGAGTCTTCTTTCCAATAGCACGTGAAGGGGAGCGGTTGATAATATAGCATGCGGTGGAAGCTGCTTCGGCCCAAAAAGACTTTGGTAGCTTCGAGTGAGAAAGCATGCATCGAACCTTCTCCATGATGGTGCGGTTCATTCTTTCCGCAATGACGTTCTGCTGTGGTGTGTGGACTACGGTGTGGTGATGTGTAATCCCTTCCTTACGGCAATAGGAGTTGAATTCCTCTGAGCAGATTTCCAGTCCGTTATCGGTGCGAAGGTATTTTATTTCAAAACCGGATTGTATTTCAACTAACACTTTCCAATCCCTAAAGGTTGAAAATACTTCTCCCTTTGTCTTTAAAAAGAATGACCATACCTTCCTGGAGAAGTCGTCAATAATAGTGAGCATATAAGAGGCTCCACCTTTCGATGTAACCTTTGCTGGTCCCCATAAATCCGAGTATATGTAGTCGAGTGGTCCTTTCGTCGTATGTTTGCCACTGATAAAACTTACTCGCTTCTGTTTTCCGAACACACAATCTTCACAGAATTCAAGCTCAGTTGATTTATGCTCCCCAAGTAACCCCCTTCGGCTTAGTTCACTCATACCGTGGTATGACATGTGACCGAGCCTGAGATGCCATAGGCGAGAATGATCAACATTGGAGAGGGATTTAGAACTAACCGAGGCTTCGCCAGAAATAACTTGTCCGTCCATAATGTAAAGGTTTGCAGATCTCCGAACTCCTCGGATGACAGTCGAACCGTCTTTGAAAATATGGACCTTCCCGTGTTTGCCGACAAACTCGTAACCTTTCTTCTCAAAAGTACCGAGGGATAGTAAATTTCGCCTAAGACCGGAGACATGCTTCACATCTTCAATTGTTCGAACAACACCATCGAACATGCAGAACCTGACTGTACCATGTCCAATAATATGGCACGAAGTATCGTTGCCCATCAAGACATGTCCTTGGTTAAGATTTTCATATGTATGAAAAATACTCCGGTTGGAGCTCATATGAAAAGTACATGCTGAATCAAGAACCCACTCGCTCATGGTAATTAAACCGAAGTCCGAAACGGATAGAAGCTCGCCATCGGAACCGGTTTCGGCTACATCAGCTTTTACGGTAGTACCTGCTGGTTTACCATTCATGGTTGCCTTCTCCTTCTCCTTGTTTTTCAACTTGTAACATTCATCGATCAGATGTCCCTTTTTATGACAATAATTACAATACTTGCGCTTGCCTTTAGACTTAGATCTAGATCGGTTTTATGAAGAATTACCTCTCTCGTTGGGTCTCCCTCTAATGTTGAGACCTTCGGCTTTTGAATCGTTGATGTTGCCACTAATAATCTGCTTTATCTTTTCTTTTGAATCAAGAGCGGTCATTATCTCATCCAAGACAAGAGTGTCTCGACTATAGATAATGGTATCACGAAAGTGATCATAGGAATCTGGGAGTGATGATAATAAAAATAGCGTCAAATCTTCATCTTCATATTTGACGTCCATATTTTCCAGATTTCCTACAAGCTCTTTAAAAGTAGAGAGGTGATCAGATAAAGAACTTCCCTCGCCTATCTTGAGGTTGAAGAGTCGTTACTTCAGGTGTAGCTTGTTTGGCAAGCTTTTCGTCATTAGTAGCTGTTCGAGCTTTAGCCAGAGAGCCGCCGCAGATGTCTCTTTCAGTACATCTTGGAGAACGTCGTTGGATAGATGCAGACGGATCTGCGACGACGCCTTCAAATCTTTCACTTTTTTTTTCTCAGTCGACCAAGTTGCCGGCATTTTCTCCATTCCTAACAGTGCTCTATGGAGATCCATCTGGATCAACACATCACTCATCTTTACTTGCCAAAGAGGGAATCTTGTGTTTCTGTCAAGTAAAAGGATATTGTACTGCATCGATGACATGATTAATTACTTGATAAAATGATCCCAACAAGCTAATATCAAAACCCGGATGCTCTGATACCAATTGTTGTAAAATACGACGGATCCGAATTAACTTTAGACAATATTAGCTCAATGCGGAATGGGATCAAAATTATCAAACGGTAATAATCACAACGAAAATACGAATGAAGTAAATAAAATAGAGACACAAGGATTTACGTGGAAAACCCAAATCGGGAAAAAACCACGGGCGGAGGAAGCCGAGAACCAATTCACTATATTTTGTGGTGTTTACAAAACGTTTGGAGAATATAAAAAATACAAAGAGTTTATAAAACTCTTATGTATTTACAAGAGAAGAAATTGGATGTGAGAGATGTGTTTTGATGTTTTTGGTGTGTTTTGCATCAATGATCTTCTAACCTATTTATACTAAAATTTCTACATTCCATTTAAGAAAAAATGGCTCATATGTTGAATTCTTTACAAGCCATATTTGAAAATTGATTAGCAGCCATTTGAAAATAAGTGTTGCAGCCTTTGAATCATCTTTAACAGCCTTTGAAAAAAAGATTGTTGAAGTTTGAAGACATATTCTTCAATTCAGAATAGTAGAATTCTAAAAACTCCATAACGTGATGTTCAAAAACTTAAACGATATATAATCTTCATATATATGGAATCACTTGTTATAATATCAATAATTAATCTAATCGTCTTATGAACAACTATCGATAGGGTTTTGGAAAAGAAAACTAACCTACAGAAGGAGACGTGATGTCAGACCCGCAACCAGCGGTCTTGAAGCACGAACTCGTGATATTGTAAAACAATGAATTTCACAATAAAGATACTAAAAACAAAAATAATATGAAATGCTAAACCTCTTTACTTCAATTTGTTTCTCCACGAGTAATCAATTTTACATCAAATACGCCCTGAACCTAAATTGATTGTTCCAATTTGAAACTGAAACGTCTGGGAGAAGAAAGAGGCGTAGCGGTTTCCTCAAAACAAATTAATTTGTACTCGTTAAAATTACAACGAGACCTCTCCTGTAGTTGGGATTTTAATGATCGATTTAAATTCACGGATTCTCTCTTGAGTGGACGCGTCCATTCCTAAAGGGAAGTTGAGGCGGTGTGATCCAATGGGAATCGTTATGATGTCATCCCAACCATGAGTACGTGGCAGCCTAAATACGTATGTAATTGTGCCCCATTAATCTAAACGATCCAGGGATTGGGTGAGTCAGAAATATCCATAAGATCATTGGAATCGTCAAAATTGAAGCGGTATCGTCCAACGTGAAGTAAGATTGCGTCGTTTGAAGATGAATATGTGGCGTTCTAAGAACCCTTTGTATACGTGAATGAGGGAAGGAGAAAAAAAGGGTTTTCTTATATATATACTATGTACATTTTAAGGGCCATGCTTAGCACGGCCCACGACAGGTTACTTGGTTGTACCAAAAGCGAAGGTAGAATGTTATAGTATGATAGATGTTTGAAAGTACGATTTCATAGTAAGAAAATTGAAAATAGATATCATCCACAACCTCTTCATAGATGCTTGTGTCCTCAAAAGTACACATCATTCATAACAGATATGCAAATAATAGCAAGCTTATGAAAAAATTATACATATAATTATTGTTTGAAAATCTTACATGATAACATTAAAAAATGCATGTTTTACCTCATGTCTAGTATACATTGATTTGAGATTTTAGAACTTTATAACCTAGTATTCACATTTTCCACGAATGAGGTGACAATTTCTAGTCTAGCAAACATGAAAACAACTACAGAGCTACGGGTTTGTGCATAGAAGCAAACAACAAAGCATTTAACCACCAGTGACTCACTCATCACTGGAGTTGGGGAAAAAGATTTGTTAGTTACCAATCGGACGAAGCAAAAATTCTATGTACAATTTTTACCTTTTAAAACCAATGTGTTGGGTGGCAAGACAAATATATCAATTATGATAACCATCAAAAGAAGAAAACTTTGACACCTCAATAATTCAAAATCAAAATCAAAATCAATATTAGAGTAACATGATAAGTATAAATTCGAGGAGGAAGAATGTAAGTGGCTAAAAATCAAGAAAACATACCATCATTACATGGAACAATTTTAGGTAGCTTGAGATAAGAATCGCATGCCGTGTGTTTTTGTACCTATAAATGGATAAACTTCAAATGAATTCTTTATCAACAATAACAATTTTGATAGAACTTCCATCAAATTACTAATTCACATATCAAATAAGTTTAATAAGGAATACTTTGGAAAAGATACCAGGTTATATGAAGAACGAGCCTTGACATAAACTTGAATGTTAATTGCCGTTTATCATAATCAGAGGCCCTTCGGTGAACCATAGATGACCAAGACATTGAGCAACTACCCGATTCCTTCTCTCACGTTCTTTGCTGATGGAGCAGTCAAGACGTGTCAAAATGAAGTCGAAGTATAAACACGAATTGTTCTTTTCCGTTGTTCGCCACTCAAACCTGATCTGAAACAGATTTTGTTTAATCGGGACTCATCTAAAATTCGTTTTGCAGTTCAATAAATTTCGGATTTTAACCAGAAAATATACCTTGCTGAGAGTATTTCACTTAAACGATAAATGAATTGCTCCTCCATAAGCTTATTTTCAAGTCTGCTTTGGCTCGTGATTGTCTTCGCCTCATCTTTAACCGTGGGTATCTTCAATAACCCTTCATATCTTCCTATATTTTTTAAATAGATAAAAAGCAAGAACTGCACTGATTAGACATTTACCAAAGGTATAGAATTGAAAACACTGGAGAAAGAGTGTGAGAAACAGAGTCGACATCAGTTGTTCAAATTGAGAGACAATGTAGAATTCAACTTACCCAAACAAGACTCAGACACCATTGAACAATGACCCTAACTCAATCACACCCATAGATGACTGACCCAAACAAGACTCGAAAGCCGCATACACAAAACATAATCAATTCTAACAGAACTTACATAATGAATGAAATGAGGACACATATATAAAAGATTAATTAAACTTACAATTTAACCCCTCACCCAGGCTAGACATGAAGCAGGTCAAGACACACCATGAGATTATACCCCTCCCCCTTTCCAATTCATTAGATCACATCTAAGACGTGTCTATGTTCAATTCGAAAGTTAAGACCACGTTCAAATTATACTAATTAATGATCGAGTGGAAAAGGAAAAACTAAAAAAGAAACAAATTTAACCCTTGTAAAGACCAATCTAGCACTTGCTACTTAAATCCAATTACAGATGAAAGATCATTGGACCGTCGAAAAAATTTAAGAATGAAGGCCGCATGTTAATGTACTGTTGACATTAGAAGGAAACCATGTACAAGCGTTATTTGAAGATTTGAGATATGTTATCTTTCTATGAGACTACAAATTGTCATCGTGAATTATATTCAACCAATTGGAGTTGGACAAAATATTAATTAATTCCAATGAATTAAACAACTGGCAATTACAACAAATTACAAGGAACTTACCTTGTATCGTGATATGATCAACAATCATTAGGTCTAGAAAATTCAAGAAATATCAAATAAATTGGTCTTCATAAAAGTCTTGTAAGTAATTCAATCGATCCCCGGGATTAGAAAACGAAAAATTTGAAAGAAATTAGAAAAAGGATACTCAAAATTTCAACATCACGATAAACGTAAAACAGATGGGAATAAAACACAAAGGAAATTCTAACCTATTGAAGAGTTGGAGAAATATAAATCTATTCACATGAATTAAGCAACCGTCAAATTACAAGAACGTATGTTTTGTTAAATGTGAATGCTTTGAAAGCCATCAAAGGAGGAAGCAAATGGCTACTTCTCATGCATGTCTCTTTTTTCTTTGATTTCATACTTCACTTTCACATTAGCTCTCATGCCTATAAATACAAGGCTTTGAGAAGCAAACCAATGCACCAACACAATACAAAACACACAAACACAAGAAACACATAGATAGATTTTGTGAGATAGCCTTTTGTGCAGAGTCCAGTTTGGCAACCAAAAGTGCGAGTGATAATTTTTGTAAGTGGTCAGATTACAAGTGCAGTTTAGCCTTGTATGATTGTAGTGTTTTCTTGGTGTTAATAAAACCCTCTCTCTCTCATTCGCCCGTGGACGTAGGTCGTGATCCCGTGACCGAACCACGTTAAATATTGTGTTCCGATTTTACAATTTTAGTTTGCCGTTATTCTCCATTTTATTTCCGCGTGTTTTGCCGAAATCGTTTATCATTTTTCGAAGTGCCTAACTTGTTTTGTTATATCCTAACAAACTGGTATCAGAGCTCCGGGTTTAAAGGAAGTCGTATCTCGCGTATGCTCTGTGGTTGCAGCTTAGTCTGATCTTCCACATCAGAAACGAGGTTTCGATTGGCCTTATAAAATATTATTTTTCGAGCTATGGCTGAAGATGGGAAAGTTAGGATCGAAAAATTCGAAGGTCACGATTTTGGATTTTGGAGAATGCAAATCGAAGATTATCTCTACCAGAAAAAATTACACCTACCACTGTTCGGAATAAAACCTGAAACGATGGCGCAGGAAGAATGGGACTTATTAGATCGGCAGGCACTTGGAGTTATAAGGTTATCATTGGCAAAGAATGTAGCATACAATATTGTTAGTGTGAAGACAACCTACACACTCATAAATGCGCTGTCTAATATGTACGAAAAACCTTCAGCGGCAAATAAGGTTTTCTTGATTCGGCAGTTGGTGAATTTGAAGATGAAAGAAGGCGGCTCGGTGACAGACCATGTGAATGAATTCAACTCAATAATATCAAGATTGATATCTGTTGATATTGGATTCGAAGACGAAGTACAGGCGTTGCTGTTATTATCTTCGTTGCCTGAGAGTTGGTCCGGTACAGTAACAGCAGTTAGCAGTTCAGCCGGAGGTGCTAAGTTGTCATTCGAAGGTATTCGCGACTTAATCCTTGGAGAGGATGTGCGAAGACGGAGTGCCGGAGAATCTTCCAGTAGTCTCCTAAGTACAGAAGACAGAGGAAGAAGGCCCAACAAAGGAGGCGGTGGTAGAGGAAGATCGAAGTCGAGAAAGAGAGGTGGTCAGAAAAACAGGACTGATGTTACCTGTTGGAACTGCAAAGAGAATGGTCATTTCAGAAATCAGTGCCCAAAGCCTTCGACAGACAAAGGCAAGAAGGAAGTCAATATGGCAGTAGATTCTGAAGATGATGCTCTCATTTGCTGTGTTGAAAACTCAACAGAATCCTGGATCATGGATTCTGGTGCGTCGTTCCATGCTAGTCATTCAAGAGAAGTAATGCAGAATTTCCGGCAGTACAAAGGAAAGGTCAGACTAGCAGACAACAAGAGCCTGGATATTACAGGTGTTGGGGATGTGGTCCTCAAGACAACTTTAGGAACAGATTGGACTTTGAAGAATGTCAAGTTCATTCCTGACTTGAAGAGGATGTTAATATCCGTGGGGCAGCTTGATGATGAAGGTCACCATGTTACATTTGGTGATCATCAGTGGAAGGTGACAAAGGGGAATTTAGTTGTTGCTAGAGGACAGAAGCGGGGTACACTTTATATGGTGGAAGTTTCTGATGCCGAAGCACACGCTGTTGAAGAAGTTGGGGCATCCACTCTATGGCACCAAAGACTTGGGCATATGAGTGAGAAGGGAATGAAGATGCTAGCCTCCAAAGGAAGAATACCAGAGCTAAAGACTGTGAAAGTCGATTTCTGTGAGCCATGTGTTCTTGGCAAACAGAAGAAAGTCACTTTCAAGAAGGTGGGTCATCAGCCCAAGTCTGTGAAGCTGGAGCTAGTTCATTCAGATGTCTACGGTCCCACTTCAGTTTCTTCAGTGGGAGGATCCCGATACTATGTCACGTTCATAGACGATTGCACAAGGAAGGTTTGGGTTTATTTCTTGAAACATAAGTCTGAAGTTTTCAGCACTTTCAAGAAATGGAAAGCTACTGTGGAAAATGAAACAGACTTGAAGATCAAGTGTTTCAGATCAGACAATGGGGGCGAATATAGTAGTAAAGAATTTGTTGATTATTGTGCTGACCAGGGAATCAGAATGCAGAAGACGGTTCCAGAGACACCTCAGCAAAATGGAGTAGCTGAGAGGATGAACCGTACATTGAACGAAAGGGCTAAGAGCATGAGACTGCATGCAGGTTTACCCAAGATGTTCTGGGCAGATTCTGTCAACACAGCCGCGTATCTAATCAACAGAGGACCCTCAGTCCCCATAGGGTTCAAGATTCCAGAAGAGGAATGGCAAGGTCGTGAAATTTCTCTCAAACACTTGAAAGTGTTCGGTTGTGTCTCTTATGTCAAAGTTAAAGACTCGGAGAGAGACAAGCTAGAGGCAAAAGCAAGGAAATGCACTTTTATAGGCTATGGGTTGGATGACATGGGGTACCGTTTCTGGGATAACCAAAATAAAAAGGTTATCAGAAGCCGGGATGTGGTGTTCAATGAGAATGTCCTATATAAAGATGAACTTGCAGAGAGCTCAGGCAGAAACAAACAACCAGAGAAAGCAGAAAATCAAGTCGAGTTTGAAGAGATCTCTGAAGATGACGTTGTGAAACCTATCAGTACTCCAGAGATAGGTGAAAGTTCTGGAAGCAGTGGGAGCTCTGATGTATATGGAGATAGTGGGAGCACAGATGACAGTAGTTCCGAAGACGGGGTTGCAGATGATGCAGAGACCTCAACTCCTACTGTTCGTAGATCCGCTAGAGTACGAAGACCTCCAGTCAGGTATTCTCCTTCAGCAAATTACTTATTGCTGACAGAGAATGGTGAACCTGAGTCTTATCCAGAGGCCTTAAGGATGAAAGATTCCATACAGTGGAAGAAGGCTATGGAAGACGAATTGAGCTCACTTGACAAGAACCATACTTGGTCCTTAGTCAAGCTCCCAGCAGGGAAGAAAGCACTGCAGAACAAGTGGGTGTTTCGGGTAAAGGATGAGATTGATGGCAGTAAAAGATACAAGGCACGATTAGTGGTCAAGGGGTTCCAACAGAAAAGAGGGGTCGATTATAATGAGATCTTCTCTCCAGTTGTGAAGATGACTACAATCAGAATGGTCTTGGGTATTGTAGCCTCTGAAGATCTCCATCTAGAACAGCTAGATGTGAAAACAGCTTTTCTCCATGGCGACCTGGAAGAAGACATCTACATGGTACAACCAGAAGGTTTTCCTACAGTCGGTAAGGAAAATCTGGTGTGTAAACTGAAGAAAAGTCTGTATGGATTGAAGCAGGCTCCAAGACAGTGGTACTTGAAGTTTGATAGCTTCATGCAAAGGAGTGGGTATCGCAGATGTGAGATGGATCACTGCTGTTACTTGAAGAAATTCAGCTCCTCTTACATCATCCTGTTATTGTATGTTGATGACATGTTGATAGCTGGATCCGACATGCAGGAGATCAACAAGCTTAAGAAGCAGTTGTCCAGAGAGTTCGAGATGAAGGACCTAGGGGCTGCTAAGCAGATATTGGGCATGAGCATAGCCAGGAACAGAGTTACCGGTACATTAAAACTTACGCAAACAAAGTACATCAAGAAAGTTTTAGAAAAGTTCAGCATGGCAGATGCCAAGGCCAGAAGTACACCTTTGGGAACTCAGTTAAAACTCTCAAAGAAGCAATCCCCAAAGACGGAAGAAGACAGAGAACAGATGGCTAAAGTTCCTTATGCATCTGCAGTTGGTAGTTTGATGTATGCAATGGTATGCACAAGACCAGATATTGCTCATGCAGTGGGAGTTGTTAGCAGGTTCATGTCAAATCCAGGAAAAGAGCATTGGGAAGGAGTAAAGTGGCTGTTACGCTACTTGAAAGGAACAGCTGAGATTGCCCTATGTTTCAGGAGAAAGGGGGTAGTCTTAGAAGGGTTTGCCGATGCAGATTTGGGTGGATGTGTGGATTCGGGTAAGAGCACAACAGGTTATGTGTTCACAATCGGAGGTACGGCAATCAGTTGGATGTCCAGGTTACAGAAGAGTGTTGCTCTTTCAACCACAGAAGCAGAGTACATGGCTATTGCAGAAGCAGCCAAGGAGCTTATATGGTTGAAGAACTTCCTATCAGAACTTGGAATGCAACAGGAGGATTGTGTACTGCATTGTGACAACCAGAGTGCAGTTCACCTGGCAAAGAATCCGGTGTTTCACAGTAGAACGAAACACATTCAGATGAGGTACCATTTCATTCGAGAGTTAATCAATGATGGAACTCTGAATCTGAAGAAAATCCTTGGAACGAAGAATCCAGCAGATATGTTCACCAAGGTGGTTACCACAGACAAGTTGAAGTTTTGTATGACTTCAACTGGCCTTCTAGAAGTTTGAAAAGGAGGGATGGCAGGAACGAGAGAGATTGGAAAATCATTGCAAGAATTGGACGACAGATTAAGTTGTTCAAGCATTCAAGTGGGAGATTGTTAAATGTGAATGCTTTGAAAGCCATCAAAGGAGGAAGCAAATGGCTACTTCTCATGCATGTCTCTTTTTCTTTGATTTCATACTTCACTTTCACATTAGCTCTCATGCCTATAAATACAAGGCTTTGAGAAGCAAACCAATGCACCAACACAATACAAAACACACAAACACAAGAAACACATAGATAGATTTTGTGAGATAGCCTTTTGTGCAGAGTCCAGTTTGGCAACCAAAAGTGCGAGTGATAATTTTTGTAAGTGGTCAGATTACAAGTGCAGTTTAGCCTTGTATGATTGTAGTGTTTTCTTGGTGTTAATAAAACCCTCTCTCTCTCGTTCGCCCGTGGACGTAGGTCGTGATCCCGTGACCGAACCACGTTAAATATTGTGTTCCGATTTTACAATTTTAGTTTGCCGTTATTCTCCATTTTATTTCCGCGTGTTTTTCCGAAATCGTTTATCATTTTTCGAAGTGCCTAACTTGTTTTGTTATATCCTAACATGTTTTAGGCCCAAGAAATTATTGAATAGTCAAATAAATTTGTCTCCATGAAAGTCTGGTGACAAACTCAATCAATCCTCAGGATAACGAAACGCAAAATTAGAAAGAATTACAAAGAAGTTAATGCAGATTTGAACATCACGATAAACATAATAGAGAGGAAAATAATCTCTGAAGAAAATTTCTGACCTATGTTGGAGATTGTAGATACGATCAAGTAGTCCCAAAGAAGTCTAACAGTTAACGGTTGTTGTATCACGCTGATTAGGTTTGTTGTTTGTCGATGGAGTTTTAGTATTGTAGGAATCGGGAGTTGTGTCCTTTTGGATTTGTCGGAGTGTTTTTGACGTTCGGGGACAAATTGAAGGCGGAATGTATAACGATGGAATGTTCAGAGACCTGGTGGCGATGTGGAATATTTCGGGGTGAATTTCCGATGTATGCAGGTTAGTCGGAGACTTATAGAATATTCATATCCGATTATGCAGGGTGTTTGTAAACCCGTATGACAAAAACACTGTTCAAAGACGTGGGGCTTATATGGGGTTTGTGTAAACCCGTCGGGCAAATGTAATCGATATTATACGGGAGAAGCGTAATAAAACTATAGAAGTGCAATTAACAGATGTGCCGCTTCCATGTGACATTGAAACGTTTAAATAAGAGGTACATGGGAACGCTTCGATTTGGCGTACGTGGTGTCTTAAGAACAACACTTCGAGATAAATAGTGAAAGGAGAAAAAAAGCATCTTTTTATATAGTAATGATATTGATATATATATATATATATATATATATATATATATATATATATATATATATATATATATATATATATATATATATATATTAAAATTATTAGATTATATATAAATTAAATAATAGTAATAAAATATAATGTTTATAACAATAAGGACAAAATTGCAAAAATGGACCCTATGGTTTACCAAAAATTGCAACTTTGGTAGAAAACCAAAACAGAAATTTTATTGCGGTTTTGGTTTGAATCCTTTCAAAATTAGAGTAAATTACAATTTTGGTCCCTGTGGTTTACATGAAATTACACTTAGAGTCATCTTTTTGAAATATCACATCTAGGGTCCCTGTGGTGACAAAAATATAACAGATTTGGTCCCTGTCCATGTGAAAAGACCAATTTACCATTTCTTATTTCTTTTTCATTTTTTAAATACTTTATTTATTATATCAAAAAACAGAGAAGAAGATGGTGGTTTGAGTCTGAAGCCCATCAACCTCTCGTACGCCACATTTGTAAAAGACGAACCGATAACGATGACTGGCCTAGAAGCGGTGAACTCTCGAACCGCTCTTGGAGGGCTATCACCAACCCCGGAGCATATGGCTGCCGGAGACTGACATTAGTAACCATCGGTGCCGCTTCCAACAGATAGATCAAATTCACTAGATCTGTTGTACGCATTTGGGGATCGTGAATTGGAGGATGATTTCACGGCTATGGCCGGCCGACTACCACGTAAGATTGGAGATGGAAACCTGCATATTGTTGAATCACCTTTCTCGGAGATGAAACATTTCCTCATAAATTGAAGTCGCGAAGTCTGTAAGCTTCTTTACCTCTAATTCTATTGCCTGCAAATCGAATAGATTTGCAAATCAAAAGGCTGATTTACATTATACCAATCTTTAGCAGCCGCCCCATTACCGCTTACTCAGTTTCTCGTCTCTGATTTAATCTCTCTAATCAAGATTGCAACCTTAACCTGTGACAGAGAAATACCTGATGATGATTGGAGATGGTATTAATCAGACGGTACCGACATTAACAATTTCGATTTCTACATATCTCGAATCAGGGAGTTAGTTATACACACACTCAGATTTAACATACCAACACCAATAATTTCGATCAAACTGGTCAGAAAATATAGAATTCGATCATAATCAAAATATGAAGCTAAATGAAATCCAAATCAAACAAATGGCATACGATTCCGCGCTCTTAAATGGGAATTTATGCAAAGTACCTAAAGATGTAGAAGTAAATCGTAAAAATCAACACATTTTGATCTGATTTTGTATGAAATGATGTCCTCTCATAACTTCGATTCAGAACAATAGATTTATGGAATCATACACCAATCAGGTCGAGACGGAGAATGCATATACCTCCAAGAGAGATTTTGCGCTGCCGTATTTTTCCACTGAGTGATCAGTCGAAGTTTCCAGCTGCTTGAAAAATAAGTTATAATAAATAAAAAGAAAAATAAAAAATAAATGAAAAAGGGCATTTTGGTCTTTTTCACATGGACCATAGACCAAATCTGTTATCTTTGGTTACCACAGGGACCAAATCTATTATATTTTTGCTACCATAGGGAACATAGATGTGGGATTTCAAAAGGATGACTCTGAGTGTAATTTAATGTCAACCACAGGGACCAAAATTGTAATTTAATCGAGAAATTATTAAAATGACGAATATGTCCTTACTGCTTTTTTATTTTATTTTATGGTTTTCTGACTTATAAAAAAACAAAAAATAAAATAAAAAACCCCCACCCCACCCTCCCCTCTCTCTATTTCTCTCACTCTCTTCAAACCATCGTGAACAGCTTTTCATAGAAACATTTCCACCCGCCACCTTAGACCTAGACGAACCCTTAGGACGTGTTTGGTTCGTTGGAATTCGAAGGAATTCGAGGGAATTGGAATCCAATTCCCTCGAAATGTTGCATTTGGTTCAAGGTGTAGTCAGGAATTGGAATCATAGAAAGGGCAAAAATTCCATCAAAAGTGTGGGAATGAATTCCACCAGAACTTGGAGGGAATTAAATGCTATTGAATAAGGATTGTGACAAATTACACTTTTACCCCTTTCTAATTTAAACCCTATCTCCTCTTCATACGTTCTAGAAAAAAATTCACGCCTCCTTCCGGGTTTCACGTGCCTGATACGACGAAAGTATTCACGCCATCGTCCTCTGTCTCTATCGCTCCATCATCTTCTGTCTCTCTCGCTCTCAGCATCGACCGGAAGAACTCACGCCATCGACAGGAAGGATTGATGCCATCAATTGGAAGGATTCACGAAGTGAGGTACTCTCTCTCTCTCTCTCGCTATGTTTCTCGTAATATTTGTTGGTAAACAAAAACCCTTCTGATTTCTCGTAATATATGTCGACTAGAAGGGTTCTTCCCTGATTTTTTGGATTGAAGCTACTATTTTTCTCGTTTCCTCATATTTTTATGTTATCAAGTCCTTCATTTGTGGATTATAGCTATTATATGTTAACAGAAGTCGTTTATTTTGATTTTGATGTTGTCAAGTCCTTGATAGGAACGACTTTTCTTTCACTTTGATTTTGATGTTATCTTCCCTGACTTGTCTTTCCCCGATATTGATGTTAATGCCTCTGATTTTGTTGGATTAAAGCTGTGGATTATAGCAATAAGGGCAAATTTGTCAATTTACAAATATTGCAATTGCTTTTCCTTCCAACCAAACAGAAAATGGAATTGGATTCCAATTCCATTTCCTGTCAACCAAACAGGATATTGAATTGGATTCCAATTCCTGACAGATTCCAATTCCTTCACAGATTCCAATTCCTTCATAAACATTCTGCGAACCAAACGCCGCCTTAAATAAAAAAAAAAACCGCTTACAGCATTTGCAGATCTCTTTATCTTCCTCTCTTCTCTCTCTCTCTCTCTCTTTCTCTTTCTCTCTCTCTCTCTCTCTCTCTCTCTCTCTCTCTCTCTCCCTCTACAACTTTCTCCCTTACAAAATCGATCATCTTACATATTCCAAACACACACATGGATCCACTCATCAAGCAAAAATCTGGAATTGTCAGTTTGTACGGCCCCTCCGACCAAGATAAAAGTGCACTGGAGCTTCACCGGAAATGATCCATCCTATTTTTCCCTATCCTTCTATAAATGCAGCCAGAAAAACGACCCACCCAGCCAATTGGTAACCCTTTCCCTCTCTCTTGCTTTATCTCTCCCCATTTCAACACATACACGAAATTGATGTGGGGATCTAAAATCGTACCTTCAAGATCTTTGAAATATTTGAAGGTTTTGCTTAAGATCATTTAAGGGTTCAGGAGGAGCTCCGAAAGACTACGTTGGAGCAATATCTTCAACTAACGATTCCTGTTGATTTCAACCATGGCATTTGCAGCTTAATGGAAACCACGATTACAAGGGTTTGTGTGATGGAAATTACGAAAATGGTTCGGTGTCTAGGGCTTCAACAGGAGGTGGAGGGGTGGTAGTGATATTGGGTTCTCACCGGTAAAATTTGAGGTGATGGTGCGTTTTGCGATGTTGCTTGGTAGAGAGAGATGAGAAAGGAATAAGGTGGGACCAGTAGGGTGGAGTGGGTATTTTATTATTTTTTTAATCAAAGAAATATAAAGTTAAAAAAAATGAAAAAAGAAAATAATAAGGGCATATTCGTCATTTTAATAATTTCTAAAAGGACTTGGAACCGCAATAAAATTCATATTTTAGACTAGTGGTGCTAGTCTAAAACTTTTTGGACCAAAATGACAATTTTCGATAAACCACAGTGACCATTTTGCGATTTTGTCTAACATAAATAATAGTATGCAAAGTATATTTTTTATTAATTATCTAGTTCATCAACTATGTCAACTATATTGTACAAGTTATACATTTAAAACCAGTATTTATAGAAAATTGTTTTACAATTTTGAAATAATGGTTATTCATTTTTAACTTTTTAGATTTTTTTTATTAACAAAATACGTGGTTAATACTAATACTAATACTAATACCAATACTAATACTAATACTAATACTAATACTAATACTAATAATAATAATAATAACAATAATAATAATAACAATAGTAGTATTAATAATAATAATAAAAGACAAAAATCGTAAACGTGGCTGACAAAATATAAACAACTTAATGCGCGACTTTTTGTAAGCCGTGTTGACTTATCAAGTACATCAACTATATCAATTACACCGTACCAATTAACAATTTGAAAACCAGTGTTCCTAACAAATTGTTTTGCAACTTCAAAATAATGGTTATCGATTTCCAATTTTTAAAGGTTTTCATAATTAGCAAAATATGTGGTTAATACTAATAATGATGATGATAAAAGAGACCATAACCGTAAATGCGAATGATAAAAAATAAAAGACTTAATGTATGACTTTTTGTAAGTCACATTGACCAATCGTGAAATTTTGTCAAATAATAACAATAATAATAATAATAATAATAATAATAATAATAATAATAATAATATAACAATAATAAAGTAAAGACAACAATAGTAAACTTGAATTATAAAATATAAACGTTTTAATGTGCAAGTTTTTTGTAAACCACATTGATCGATCGTTAAATTTTGTCAAATAATAACAATAATATCAGTAATATGATAATAACATAATAATAATAATAATAATAATAATAATAATAATAATAATAATAATAATAAATAATCTAATAATAAAAAATAATCTAATAATAATAATAGTGTAGTATACAAACAAAGAAAAAGAAAAAGAGAAAAATATGACAAAAAAATCAAATCAAAGGGGGTGTATGAAGTAAAAACAATAAAAGGACAAAATATAAGACCCTAATTCCGAAATTTCCAAGTTCGTGGCTTAAATGAATTAAGTTTGGAAGTAAAAGGATTAAGTTTTAAAGAAAATATGGAAAAATCCAGTTAAAGTCGCTAATGTTGGGATTATCGTCGCTAATATTAGCATTACAGTCGCTAATGTCTGGTGAGTAGGTTTGCATGTTGTGAAGTTAGCGACGGTAATGGGTTTATTAGCGATGCTAACTGCTGAAAACAGGCAAAAACCTTAGATTTTGAAGCTTGGGCTATAATTAAGGGTTGGCAACCCTAGGGCAGTCGCCAAACTCTATCTTTCAGCCCCCAAATCGTTCATTTCTCTCTCTAGACATTCTTAGATGAGTTTTTGGCACTTTTGGTCTTCTTGGATGGATTTTTGATGTTTGGATGGTGTTTGGAGAAGGGTAGTGGTGCTAGAAGACGTTTCTCTTGGGTGAAGCTTCATGAATCTACATTTATCTGGACCATTGTGAGTAAAGTTCCCACCTTTATGCTTTTTAAGGTTCTCTTTGTGTTTTAGTGGGATTTTTATGGATTGAAATGATGTAATGGTCCCTTTTAGTGATTGTCCACGATTGAGAAGGGTAAAGTTTGGAAATTTATGCCTTAAATCCCTGATTTAGAACCTTTAGGATGGTTTAGAGAATAAGCCAAACTCTGTTTGGTGATTTTGGGTAGTTTTGGATCATTTTGGACTTGGATATTGTTCTTGAACTAGCAAGGTTTTGTTTTGATGTTAAAGTTAGGATTTTTATGGACTTAGGGACTGTTTGGAAGGTCCGTGGAAGGATTAAGACCTTGGTTGAATGGGTTAAGAGCTTAATGGACTTTTGCGTCTGTTCATAGGTAGTGATGCTAACTAGGGGAGTTAGCAGTGCTAACTGTGCCTGTTGACTTTTGTTGACTTTGACCTTTGACCGTTGATTTTTTGACCAATTTGAGTTTTGGTCAAACATGAGGGTTCGGGATACCGGTCTTAGAGGATTATCCTGTTTGGCATTTAGGAAATTCTAAGTGGAGTTTATCTTTGTTAGGAAATTCGCGTTGTCGGATCAGGGGACACGCGTGAGGAGTGTTTTCTGGCTTTGCCGACGAAAGTCGATGACAATGTTTCCCGACGAAAGTCGATGATGATGTTTGCCGACGAAAGTCGATGACGATGTTTGCCAACGAAAGTCGATGACGATGTTGCCGACGAAAGTCGATGATGATGTTTGTGCCTATGTGATGAATTGTGTGATATTTTTGGGAACTCATTAAGCTTTGTGCTTACTCTTTCACCCTAACTGTTTTTCAGGTATCTGCTGGCTTGAGCTTGAGCACGACGCGACTGTACTGTTGGATTAGGTGTCTAAGCCATGACTAATAATTTGTATTTATCTAATTAATAGAAGCAAAGTCTATTTGGGTTGCCCTCATAGCTAGAGGTTTGGCAGAAATACCAGGAGAGGGAAAGATTGATTTATTATATGATTAATAAATCAATAGAAATAAAATAAATAGTTTATTAATATATTATGATGATAATATATTAATTAGAAACATTATTAATTAATTAGAAATTAATCTGGAATTAATTGGAATTAATTTGGTGATTAATTTAATTAATTAAATATGTAGGGGCTGAATTGTAATTATTCAATAGTTGAGTAAGTGACAATTATAGCAGCTAAGGTGGCCAGCGAAATTATGGATGGGATAATCCATAATTTCGATTATTATATATTAGGAAAAAATATTTATCTTGATTTGAATTCAAAAAGGTTTATCTCTAAGGCTTATCTGGTAGTAGGGGTGAGCAAAAACCGCACCGCAACGGAAAAAACCGAAAAAAACCGCATTAACCGAAACCGCATAACCAAAATCGAAGCAAAAAACCGCACTTGCGGTTTTTATTTTTCAAAAACCGAAAATATTCGGTGCGGTGCGGTTTTTAATTTTAAAAACCGCAAAAAAAAACCGAACCGCACCACAAGTAGAACCGAACCGCAAACCGCTTAGAAACCGCACCAAACCGCATATAATTATATTAATTATATTAAATAATTATATTAATTATATATAAATAATTATTATTTAATTAATATTATATTATCTTAAAAAATAACGGAATAAGTCAAATACGCCGGATTAAATTTTCGTGACTTTCCCATTTTCCCTCTCGTTTCATTCTCACTCTCCTGATATTGGGATTTAGGGTTCTCCCTTCCGCCGCTGCTTTCAACCTTCCTGACGCCATACGCTAGACGCTAGACGCCAGACGCCAGACGCCAGATGCCGGACGCCGCTGCTTTCAACCTTCCAGACGCCGGACGTCGTCCATTCCTCGCAGTCGCCGGTCGTCCATTCCTCCACCATCGCCGTTCCTCCGGTCGTCCAAGACGCAGCCACTGTCGCCGACTGTCTTCATCATCTCCGGTGAGTATACATCTGATTTTGATTGCATAACTAGAGCTGTATATATCTGATTTTGACTGCATTAGTAGAGTATACGTATTGCTGAAAATGATTTTGCTGTATTCATCATCTCCGGTGGGACATCATCTCCGGTGGGATTGCTAAAAATGATTTTGTTCTCTATTAGAGTTGTATATACTTGATTACTGATTAGTTGATTTTGACTGCATTAGTAGTGTATGCTGTATACGGTTGCTGTATCTGATTTTGTTCTCTATTAGAGTTGTATATACATGCGGTTAATAACCTCACCAAAACCGCATGAAAACCGCACCGCAAAAAAACCGCATAAAAAACCGCACCGATCGGTTCTAAACAATAAAAAAACCGCATTTGCGGTTTGCGGTGCGATTATTCCCAAAAACCGCACTGAACCGCACCGTGCTCAGCCCTATCTGGTGGTCACTTGGAAACTATAAATAGGGACCCCTGGATACCTCTTTTCTGCACCATTCTCTACTCTAACTCTCTCTGGAATTTTGAGACCTCCCTAGCTTGGGTGTGACTTCATTTGAGGCAAGACACGTGTGTTGCTTGGCTTCCAAGATTTGAACTAAATGTTAGTTTTCTTATTTATTTCTTTTAGTAATTTTTGTTTGGCCTTTAGGATTGTTATTACATGTTCAAAGTTAGAAAACATAGATCCTATCTAGGTTGCATGTGAACTTAGGGTTTGAGTTTATTGATTGCATAAAACCTTTCATGTACTGCACCTGGAGTTTTGGTATCTGAGTCTTCCGATGAATAATGTTTTTGTAAATACAATTTCATATGTTTTAAATATTAAGTTTTAATTGAGATGGATTTATTTGACAACCCTTTTTATGTATCTGAACCGTTTTTAAAATGAAAATTTTATTACGAAATTTGGGACGTTACACAAAAATATCATGTAAAAGGAGGTTCATGAATTAATTTTAAAAATAGAAGAGATCTATATATAAGAACACGTAAATAATATTTAACTAGTGGGTCCCCGTGCTCCGCACGGGTTCGGAATCGCTGGAGCACGGGTCCGGATAAATGCCAAAAGTGCATTGCTATTTCTTGAAATAACCGTTTGGGACTGTGAGTTTAAAACCTGAATTGAGCTCCATATTTGTAGAATCATTTTTCTTATAGAATTTTGGTAATTGCAAATTTCGTTTAATTAAATACTTTACTGATGCATTCAATTACAGGAATTAATTCATATGCTATTGTAGGTGGTATATCTACAGCCTTTTGATAATATTCATAAGCAGCTGATGTATCTCCACATGATTCATGCTCAATAGCACGTGCTGGATTCTCCTTCCTTGACCTGTGCAACAATATAAAATATCAAATTTTTTGTGGAAACGAAAAGAATTATATGTTAAAGTGTAGATATTTTCAAGTAAAAATGGTACCTTGCAGGCTCAATCTCTTCCTCATTCTTCATTGGTAAATGACCTCCATCAAAGACTAAAATAGGTTTGACACCATAATGCCTCAACAAATTGAGTCGATGCATGCAATAATCAAATGCCTAGAAGATTAAAAACACATATATAAGATAGAATAGAAGATTAAAAACACATATGTAAGATGGAAATTTACCGAGTCCCATAAACTTAAATGAAAAAAATAAACGATGTTTTCTCCTGCATTTTTTATTCTTATTTGAGGAGTTCATAGCGTTTTCGGTCCTTCGATCATTAAATCTGACTTCTAGGTTGTTCATTTATCCAAAATGGCCATTTTCGTGATGGAACAAAATTCAAAAATCAATATAAAGTTTTCTAAAAACCTTTTTAACAAACAAAGAGAAAATTACAATTTGTTCTTTCCGTGCTTGTGGTATATAATATATTCTTTTTTCAATTTTGGTCCAAGGGCAAATTGGTCATTTGTTGAAAAAGTTATCAGCTTAAAGTTAGGGTTAACAATCAGGAGTAGTGTTGTGCCTTTGTGAATTTTCTTACATAATCATGCCTCCTGTGTATATTACTACCTTTTAATCTTTCTCCTTTGTTCCATCAACCATTCACAGAGTCGAGTCTTGGGTTATTGCTCTCATTTTGAAAAATATGCATTTAGATGATAGTATCCCAAATGCAAATGTTCATGCCTTTAAGGTATTCTTTTTTAAATGTTTATTTGGAATCTCTGAAGGTATGCCTAAAAAGGATCTTTTTACACACCAATATGATTGTATAATACACAGTTTTTATAATTTTTTGTTCCACTTAGAAATTTGAAAATGTTTACATCAAGTATGAAAAATTGCATGATATAGCAATGTACTTTCCTCTTTTTACCAATATGATCAAAGAAACGTAAGCATGATGCTACAATGATTAAAAAACAAAGTACGTTGTCCATATCGGTAGCAAGAGAAAAGTATGTCGTTATTCTATGCAATTTGGCCTAACAAACAACAATTTAAAATACCAAACTTACCTATGTTCATCACTCACTCCTTATGTAAATACAATGTCCTTAAACTCCTCTAATACATCAACTGCACATGAGTTCATAAGTTTCAAAGCTTGTTCATCATTATGCTTCTGAAATCCTTGAATGTTAGAAAATCTCGTGGAAAACAAAATAAGAAACCAAAGAGAATATAAAAAATGTAAAAATAACCTGAATCTTTTTTTATTTATTTTACCTGTGGAATTGAGAGCCGTCTATTCGCTATGCATGGCTTCCCAAGAGAAGATTATTTTTCCTCATCGTAAGCAAGCGTTGATGCAAGATGAAGATCCTTTGTAGCCTCTCCCATTGAACAAGCATTGACCATGCAATCCCACGTGATTTCTAGCCTCTAGCAGAATCCGGAGTTATATGCAAATCAAATAAATTCGTCAAATGTGCACACCAAAAGGAATAATTGCAAGAAATAGCAACATACTTTCGTTAAAATGGGCAAAATGCAAGCTTTGAAACTTATGAACTCATATATAATGATGAGCAAGTCAAATAAATTCGTTAAAACGGGCAAATCAAATAAGAACACAAATTCTTTTCATTTTCAAAGTTTCAAAGCTCTCTTTTTACACACCAATATGATTGTATAATACACAGTTTCAAAGCTTGCTCATCATTATATACTTTCGTACAATCCTGCTGCAATAAGAACACAAATTCTTTTCATTTTCAATAAAGAAATATCATTAACAATATAACAATTATAAATACACTAAAAAAACTCACCTTTTCCTACAACTTGAATCAATATGTTCGAGAAGCCCAACCTGCATATTATAATCATATTATAATCATAATCAAATTGTTTTCATTTTCAATAAATAAATATCATTAACAATATAACAATTATAAATACACTAAAAAAAACTAACCTTTTCCTACAACTTCAAGCAAAAGTTCAGCACATTCAAGTACAGGTTTACTCAAAGAAAAGATCAAGAACTGTTTGTATGGTTCTAGAATCAGAACTCTTTGTACGGCAAGTTTTTTTTTCATCAAGTGACACATTCAGTAACTTCAACAGGTTACCTCAAACATCTGACAAGTCATTAAAAAAGAAAATGTGAAAATATCCAATCAAAGTTGAAGACTGCGTTCACAATATTTTATCGATTTCCATTGGTCAAATTTATTAAAACCATTGTATGATTTTTTTAACCACTAACTTTCTTTTCAATTTAACCAGCAAGACTTTGAATTTCTTTCTAAATGTTGTGGAGAGGGACTTGGGACTTGAAGTAGATGTAATGAAAGTAGGATGCTATAATGAACAAAAAAGTTAAAAATGAAAGTAGGATGCTATAAAAAATGAAAAACAAAAGTAGGATGCTATTAAAAAAAGAAGATGAAAGTAGGATTCTATAATAAAAAAATGGAAAAAATGGAAGTAGGACGCTACAAAATGTGGAACTGGGACTGCTCTCAATATGTCATCTATCTAAAGTACGAAAGTGCCCTCATCGCCAGAAATAGTCGTACAAAACTCGTCTACTCTAGTCCAGTAACATTGCTATTTCTTCTCACTTTACAATAATAACAACCACATGATGAAAATCTTAAATAGTGAATGAAATTTTGTAGATAATTTCTTACATTTATAAGTGTTGCTGCTGTATCAGCTCTATGCGTCTGGATCTGCCTCGGAGGGAACCAAAAATCAACATCATCCACAAACGAATACAACAAAATAAACTAACTCAACACCATCATTTCAACCAAAAAAATCTTTTTTTTCTTAAACTTACCCCTAAAATCGGGCTTTCGTACTCCACTTGTATATAATCCTCTTTCTTCTCTACTACCCTTGGTGTGAAGTTGTCCAGTTTTGTTGATTTTATCTATTATAACCCATAGAAATACCAAGTAAATCCCTTTGAAATTTGAAGAAAAATGGGTTTTTAATTTAATACTTGAAAAGTTTTTATCTAACCACTTCAAGAAGCTCCTCCATTGCCACTTCTTTGCTTGCTGTTTTCTTACTTCCACGGTCTTCATTTGGATTATAGTTCCTGCAGAAAGCAAAGTTTATGAACATCGATTTGAAAATTGAAGTGGTTTAATTGATATTCAAACTCAATGTATGACAACTTGAATGGTTACAAATGAATGGATGTATATGATATTCTCACCAAGGTGGTGCATAGTGGACAGAGTCATTGCATCAAACACATGAAAACTCGAAATTTCTCATTTCTGTTAATAGTTCATGAAGTTGTAGCTTCGGTTGTCAAACGCCTAAAAAAATTGAGAATTTCAAGGGGTTTTTCAGCATTTTCCACAAATTTTCAATCAATTGATAAGCACGTCTAGTGAAATCTAATTCACATGAAATATCAAGCATTCAATAGCAAAAGAACAATTTTCGATAAATAGGTACCTGAAGTGAAAAATAGCACCAAGAACTGCAATTTCGCTGCTCCTCAATATGACCTCCCTACAAACACCACTCGTTTGGTAAAATAATCTACCAATTCTCCTCCTCTTGGGTGCCATCGAACTCGAAATCGTGGGACTTAGGGTTAGAAAAATACCTTTAAAATTGAAGGAATTTAGCAACAGAGTTATGAGGGAATAATCTCCAAGTGACCATCGAGCCACCACCCGCCACCGTCGTTTTTTGAGAAGGAGTATTCATCAAAATTCATACGATGATCAAAACGTGAGAGAAAGGGAATGGAAGATGGAAGTCTGTAGAGTAAAAGAACTCACCGTCACTTAAACAACTCCTTATTATGCTTTTGGAAACAGTCGGCAAAGGCGAGTGGTAGTGGCGACGATGATATTGATTTTCCTACCTGAGTCCGACGCCTGTAATCTCCTTGATTTGAGAATAATCGTAACCCTCAATCTGAAATCGAGCCGCAGTTGCATCCTCCCGCAGTGGATTTGTTTTTGTTCGCAAGAAAACGACAACACTACAAAGGAGAAGATGCAGCGCCGAAGATGGAGTCAAAGAACGGAGAAGACGATGAAGGAGAAGAGAGATTAGTTGCTGCAATGACAGGAAATCCACGGAGTTGCAGAGATGGAGACGAATCGTTGGGTAAGAGTGCAATCGGTGGAGGTGGACACGTATAAAACCCTCAGCTCCTGAATAAGGATCCGACCCATTAAAATACCCGCGTGTGACAACCCAAAAGAAAAAAAAAACGTTACACTGAAACAAAAAAAGACGCAATTTAAATAATAGAGTAATTATAGTCTAGCCCTATAGAATACGATATATATAGAATAACCCATAAATTTGTTGTTAATTTCAAAATAATTAGATATTTAGACTTGAATGTGAATTTCATTTGTAGGTTATCATTTTCTCATGGCTAAATCGGACCAATTTGTAGAAATGTGCTAAAATTATTTGTTGAAATTGGGAATGATATCCAAAAGGATATTGGTAAAAAACCTCCATAATATGACATGTGTATGTGAAGCTCAACTCACACAACACACACACCTACACACATATAGAGGGTTTATTTAAGATCATCCAATCCAAAATAGTAAAAAAAGAAGAAAAATGGGGGTTCCCAAAACCAGGCTCCAATTTTTGTTCTTTTTACTGTCGATTTGTGTTGAATGGAACCACCAAACACCGTTTTTGATCAATATTGACTAAGAAAAACATTAAATGATAATCTAGTATAAAATTTATCTATTACAATTTTTTTATTCAATTTTGGTCATATTAATGAGTGATATTTTTTTTTAATTTTGTTCTTGTTAGCGAGTGATAATTTTTTTTTTTCAATTTTGATCTTGACATAGCACTTTTTTCTTCTTTTTACTATTTTGACCTTTTTTTCTTTTTACTATTTTGACCTTTTTTTTTTTACTATTTTGAGATTTTTAAGGAATATCAATGTACCATTAAATGATAATCTAATATAACATTTATTTGTAATATTTTTTTTCAATTTTGGTCCTGTTAGTGAATGATTATTCTTTTTTTTCAATTGTAGTCCTCTTTGTGTTTACTTTGATTTTTTTTAAATCACCTACAAAGCACGCATACACCAGACACACACTGAAAATCTGATTTCAAATTTTGGGGATTAAAATCATCAAGTTCTGGTTTCAAATGTTAATAGCAATGTACTTGTGTGTTATGAGTTTTAGAACCAAATTATTCGAGTTTAAAAGGGATTTTTCTACCTTTGATAATTCAAAATTTTGGATCCCTATGTATTGTATGTGTTTTCTATGTATGTTGTGTGTATACAAAAGTACGTTGCTTTTTCTTGCATAACATACATTTTTTTTTCAATTTTGGTATCTGTTTTGCACATTTTATTTTTAAAAAATTATTCACAAATTTTTTTCAATTTTGGTCCATGATTTCATTTTATAACACATTTTAGTTTAATAATGTTGATGAAAATTGAAAAGAAGTATGTATGTGTTTTGTGTGTTATTATGTTGACTCAGAAAATTGTACATTACATATTAATATGACATCTAACTTTCATTTGAACGTTTCAAATTAGCAACATATTTTCGATTTTTTAAGTTATAATGTTTTATTCTTTTTTGGTTCTAGAAATAAGATAATAACTTAATGGATTCAACAACATATTTTCAATTTTTTGTTCCTATGACATAAATTTTGTATTACTTAGAATTCAAAAGTATTGCACAT
>CM042011.1:151696030-151712713 GCA_023525715.1 Cichorium intybus
GTGAGGGTATGATTGATTCTGGTCCAATCAATTTTAGAGGGCATAATAGTAAATTAACATAATTATTAATTAATTACTTATAATATATATCCACTAATTTAGGAAAATATCCATCCGTTTCCTTATTTCACGTTGCTTCCAACTAATTTATAGGGTTCCATCCGGCTCCATCCTAATTGATTCAAGAAGAAGGACACGATCTGGAAGATGATGGAAGACGGCAATCTGCTTTCTCTTTTCTCGTTCGACGCCCCCTTTCACCGGCGATGGTTTGGAAAATTTGGCTGCCAAAACTAGCAACATGCGACTGCATTACTACCAAACCTCCAGCGAAGTTAAAACCCTAGTGCAATTGTTTCAAAACAGCAACATAAATGATGGCGATGAAAGCGATTTAAAGAGAAACATAATAGAGGTTGTTCGAAGATGGTGATGAGAGAGTGTACAATATGTCAGGAAGAAGATGTAGAACACGATTTGGAATCTCCTTGTGCCTGTAATGGCATCCTCAAGGTCTGTTTCTTCTTCTCCCCGCTTTTCCCTTTACTTTTTTCTTCCGTTTCTGTCCATTGCTGAATTTTCCGCATCATCAATTCCCCTTCGATGGAATCAATCCTAATCAATCCTCAAGGTTTGTTTCTTCTTCTCCCCCTGATGGATATGTTGTCACTAAGCCGAGAACCACCATCACCGGTGTAAAAGGTGTCTTTGCTGCCGGAGATGTCCAGGACAAGAAATACAGGCAAGCCATTACTGCTGCTGGTTCTTTGAAAAAAGGCGAATTGTTTTATTTCAATTAATTCTTTACAAATCATCCACATTCGTTGAAAAACGGTAATTTGTTTTATTTCAATTAATTTGTTAGTTTTATTTGGATTATGAAACCTATCTCGGCTGTTTTTGTTTGTTGGTATTGAGTTTTTTTATAAATTGGTTAAAGTATTGGCCTTTATTATGATGCATGTCATGTGTTCGATGAAATGGCTTAGTAAAACCGATCCTATTTTAAACTTTCAAAAGCACTTAATTTTTTTACCAAGAATGAAATGTGGTCTTTTTGAAACACCAGAATAATGTTATTACAGAAAATTTTAACCTTTTATTTAAAAAACAGTTTTTCCAGAACGTGAGGTTGATTTTGATAACGAGGGTTTGTTAAAACGACTTATCTTACATAAGTTCTTACTTTTCAGAATGCTTGGATTCTTCAAGAATGCGTACTGAAGTCATTTATGTTCATTTCAGGATATTCTTTCAAGGTGGATACTTATCAGAATTCATATTCTTTCAGAATGGGTATTACTCTTCAAGAAGATATCATCTTTCAGAATAGATTTGGGTATAACCATATTCTCTTAGAATTTCAAGATTAAACAAGCAAAACCAACCATATTCTTACAGAATGGAAGTGATTCAACAATATTCTTTCAGAATTTCAAGTTTGAGCTTGCGAAACAACAATATTCTTTCAGAATGGAAATAACCAACAGAATGCATTCTCAAGTCTGATAACGATTTTATATGCCTCATTCTTGCAGAATGTATATTGTCATTATATTTTTATACTTTATATTTGAAACAAACATTCGTGTGGAATGTACATTATAATTAGTTTTTGTATAAAAGCATACATGGTAGTGTTGTCATAAGAATGTTTATTATTGTTTATGCAAATTATTATTATTGGTTTTATATACAGGTGTATTCTTTAAGAATAAAAGTGTAAATTTAAGAATAAAAGTGTAAATTTAAATCGTCAAGAACCTGCGTTTTTTTGTTTAACTAATTCATGAACAATTTTAAATATTAAATAAAATTGGTGATTTAATTTCGTTTTTATTAATTAAAATTTACTTATTGCTTAAAATGTAGGTAATATTTAAATTTCTCTCTCCTAATAAGAATGGAAAATATGATCATGAAAGATCACTAATTAAATTCTAATCCCTAAATATCTACACATTCCAAAATTTGCCATGGGTAAATTTGACTAATTTACCCTTATTGATTTTATTTAATTAAAAATATTTAATTTTTATTCAATTAATTACGATCATGCCATCGTCATCTTAACCATTCATTTTTTTCATCTAATGGCTGATATTGTCTCACACGATCACACAATATTTGTATTCCACATTTTATCCTAACTCTATATATATATATATATATATATATATATATATATATATATATATATATATATATATATATATATATATATATATATATATATATATATATATATATATATATATATGTGGGAAAAGTGAATATATATAACAGCCTCATACAAGCTTAGGTGTAGAACCCTATAAACAACCCTTATATATATATATATATATATATATATATATATATATATATATATATATATATATATATATATATATATATATGGGAAAAGTGAATATATATAACAGCCTCATACAAGCTTAGGTGTAGAACCCTATAAACAACCCATATATATATATATATATATATATATATATATATATATATATATATATATATATATATATATATATATATATATATATATATATATATATATATATATATATATATATATATATATATATATATATATATATATATATATATAGTATTTTCAAAAACTCTCTCTATGAGCAGTAAATTTCGGATTCCGGCAGAACAACGCCGGAGTATTTTCAATGGTGTGGGGTACGATGAAAGTAAGAGAAACGGTGAAGATGGGAGATGGAGGTTCCCAAACACAACGACTTTCTTTATCTCAAATCTTCCGTTAAGATGTTACAGTGGGGTGATTCGAACGGAGCTTGGTAAGATGGGGTCGTTGGTGGATGTATTCTTGTGCAAACGTTGGGATAAGTTTGGCAATAGATTCGGGTTTGCTAGATTTGACCACGTTCGGGATGTCGAACCCGTGGTAGAAGATTTACGAATGGTGTTTATAGGGGGACAGAGACTATTCGCCCAGTTAGCTAGGTTTGCTAGAAAGGAAAACGGGAAAGAAGAGAATGCCAATAGGATCAAGATTCAACATCATGGTAACATCACAATTGGAGAGACAAGACCAAACGTTTCTTTTGTAGATGCTGTTTAAGGAAAGAGTGACAGTCAGACGGGGAGCACTCCACTTAGGAAGTCAGTTGTAATCTCTCCAGTTGAAGGCATCCAAGCTGCTCAGAACTTAAAAACAAAACTTATTGGAGAGGTGAGAAGTTTCATCAATCTTTCTTGTATTGTTAATCTGTGCATCTGCAAAGGTTTACGGAATGGAATTGTGAAATATATAGGGGGAAATTGGATCTTGTTTGATTTAAAAAACACAGAAGAAGAAGAAAAAATTTTACAGAGTAAAGAAATCCGGGCTAACTTCAAAATTCTTAAAAAATGGGAAGAATCTATGGACATTGTAGATCGACTGGTGTGGTTAAGGATTGAAGGTCTCCCGATCCAATTCAGAAACTCGAATACCTACATAGAGATAGGAAGGATTTGGGGGGAAGTGATTATCACAGACCCGTGCTTAACAGAAGATCAAGACTGGTCATTTGGGACAATTTGCATAAAATCGAAAATTTCAGATATTATCAACGAGACTGTAGAGGTTTCATTCGGTGATAAAAGATATCTAATTAGGGTGTTGGAAATCGAACGAAATCTTTTTATTCCTTCTCGTCGAGTAAACGTTGGAAAATCCGTTCAGAGTCACGAAAGCAACGAACTGAATGATTCAGAAGACGAGAATGACTGGGACAATGAAGATCAATTATCCGACGAAGACCACCTTCTTTCGTCCGACGATGCTAGACAGGAGGGTTTCTCCGATGAAGAAGAAGATCCGTTCAATCTCGATGACGACGGAGATTCGTTAGCTCGGAACACTAAGTTCGAGGATGGAATAATTGCCTCATCCACGCGTGATCAAAAAGAAAGGGAACAAGAAGTAATGGGAGACAAGATTTATGAAGCAATTGATATTATTAATTCAATAAAGATAGTGGAAGGGAATAAAGCAGCCACTGATTGCAGTCTTCACGTGTGCGATTCGAACGAGGAGGGTGGGAAATTCATTCGGAGTCAAAGCTTGTCTCCAAATGGGCTGCATCCGGATTTCATTGGCCCGAAGGATTTTACTCAGCCCACGATTATTTCCATTGAGACCATTAATGATTCTACCCAATCGCCGGTAATCCAATCTTGTGCGGAATTTAATAGTGGAGACGGGATTAAGGAAAATCCGACAACATGCCAAAAAAACGGTAGCATTCAAAAAAATTTAGATGAAGAATTTGTTCTTTCTCAATTAAATATTGTGGAACAAAATAGAGTGATTGCTATAGAAGAAGAATCGTGCGAATCCTTGGAAGATAGAGAGCTAAAGGAGAATGACGTTAATCAAAATCTACAAGGGGTTTCTGATAGATTAAAAAAATTACTTGACAAAAACACGCCGATAAAAGCGAAACTAGAAGGTGGTGAAATAATGAAAAAATCGGACAACGCATTACTTAAGAAAAACAAGTCATCCGCTGATGATAGTTTGGGAAATTATTTTCAAAGGACAACAATGAGTCAATCTAGACGGAAAAATGAACTTAAAGGCGTGTTAAAAAACACGGATGATGCGTCGTCTTCGGAAATTTCAGAAAATTCGTTCATTACCCTTGGGATTTTGCAACAAATGGAGGAAATGGGAAATTTTTGTGGCTTCTCGAGAAGAAGCGGAAAGGACAATGGTTAATTTTCCTAGGTTGTGTAGTTGGAGTGTGAGCATCTTTTGGTTGGTGTTGTGTACATCTTTTGTTGGTGTTTCGGTAGGTTGATCTGTAGGTGGCTTTGTTTGGTGTCTTAACGTGTTGTTGCTTTGTAATCGTTTGTTCTGAGGCGCCCTAGCTCCCTGCTAGGTTTTGCCTTTTGTTTTTATAAAAGCTGCCTTTCAATATATATATATATATATATATATATATATATATATATATATATATATATATATATATATATAGATGTAGGTTCATATGTGGAGGCTAAATATTGTGTGAGTGTGTGAGACAATATCAGCCAATCATTTTATAGGGGTAATATTGGAATTTTATTAATTTATTTAATTCTAATATAATAATAATTCCCTTAAATATTGGTAACTAATTAATTATTCAACCTATATTTATGGTAACTAATCAATTTATTTCTCTAACCCTAAACCCCACCCGACTCTCTTAAAATCTCGTCGTTGTTCCTTCCATCAAACTCGCCTCCTTCAGCCTTAATCGGATGCTGCTGCCATCTCCGACCTCATCTCCGACCTCGCACAGTGTCGTCACCACCACTGCCACTACACCGCGATCGAACAAACCAGACCTCGCACAGTTCCATCTCCGACCTCTGCTTTCTCTCCTCTCGTTGATCTCGTACCCAACACAACCTCGCCAACCCTCGACTTCCCCTTTCACCGGCGAAGGGTGAGATTCCAACCCTTCATTGACTCTAATTAATCTTTTTTCTTCCTAATCATCTCATTCTATTGAATTGCTTTTGCTTACAGATATTGTGTTCTTCCTTTTAGTGCAAAACTCGT
The DNA here is from genome assembly GCA_023525715.1 of Cichorium intybus. Lineage (NCBI taxonomy): Eukaryota > Viridiplantae > Streptophyta > Magnoliopsida > Asterales > Asteraceae > Cichorium > Cichorium intybus. Next base: position 151,701,597 of record CM042011.1, read on the forward strand.
TGATGCATCTCTTGAATCTGGAAAATATATGAAGACGAGGGTTTCAATTACATCAAGGAATCTTTCGCAAACAACAACTTACACCTAATTGGACTAATGAGTGACGGTGGTGTCCACTCACGCCTTGACCAAGTGCACGTATGTCGGTTTCACCTTTGTAACCAAGTGCAGGTATGTCGGTTTCATCTTTGAGAATATGTTGAGCAATGGGATCTCTTGTCAAACTCCCACTCATTCATGTGGCTGTGTGATGTTTCTGTATGAACTCCGATGAAGGATTTCTCACTTGAGGATAAGGAGTGTCTCGTAGCATTAAACAAGGAAGGAAGTTTGCATTTTCTTGTGTATTTTTTTGGGTCTTTATTCTTATACAAGTTGGATCGAGTCATGCTTTGTCCAACACATTAGAAAACCCCCAACTTGAAAACTTGAATCTTGAAATAGGCCATTCGGGATCGACAAAGCTTCTTCCTGAACCTGGTGAGTGTTCTTTTGTTTCAGCTTGTTAGTAAACTCAATGAAGCAGCTACTACACTTCAGAAAGTATAAAAAAGTTATTGAACTCAAAGAAATCTAGCCGATGGTGTTGTTCTCGCTGATGCATTATGGTTAGTTGAATTAGTTCTGGTCCTAAATGTAGCCTTTTTTGTTCCAATAATAGATACAGTTTGATGATGTTCAATGGCAATTAATCTTGCTAGAAATCTTGCTAATCGTGGTGTACTCAATGGCATTAAATTATTGGTTGATGATGTTCTTGATACAAAATTGGCTAAAAAGTTTGAATTGGTTATGGACAATCACGTTCACACTTCCCAATTTCAGTCTCAATTTAAATTGTACAAAATGCTCCTGATATTGTTGCTTTAAATTGCATCTGTGTAGTTTGAAAGTATTTTTCACAAGATATGTTGATTCAGGAATATTCTTTTAGAATGTATAGGCTTTCAAATGATATATTACATTCTTTCAGAATGTACCTTGTTATTATACTCTTGATTCTATTATAATTTGAAGATTGAGCTAACAAAATAACCAATATTCTTTCAGAATGAATGTGGTGATACAGCAATATTCTTTCAGAATTTGAAGATTGGGCTTAAAAAACAAGATCATCAGAATGCATTTTGAAATTGATGGTTTATGATTCATTCGCACAAAATGTGTACATTGTCATTTATGTTTTTATACCTGATATAGAATTTTTGTATATTGTTCAAGAATATTGTATATATTATTGTTTTTGTATTGAATGTCGTGTATATTCTTCAAGAATATTGTGAATGTTGTTGTTTATATTATAAGTGGTTCTAATATTTTTTCATAATTAAATCGTGGTTTTTTAAAATGATTCACTAACGGTATTCAGCGTAATCTGAGTTTTTTTTAATATAATTGTTGTAATTACTAATTAGGTAATAGATTTTTAAAAGTATTATAATAATTAAAAATATAATTAATTATTTAATGAAATCCCACCAAATTAGGAGATAATAAGTGAACTTCCTTTTTTAATTCTTGATTAATAGACTAAAATACCATTTTCAGGGGTCTAATTGTAAAAACTGATTAATTAATTATTATATATTTATGTTTAGGACCCTGAATCTAGAACAGTAGATCGTTTCGATCTGACGCTGCACATTTCATCACACACTCACACAATATTTGCAATCCACGTTTTATACTAACTCCACACAGGACTAGGATCAAATGTATCTTGATAAATATTGTGTTACCTTGTAACTAAATATAGACCAATCATTTTAAATCCGGACAGGGGTATAATAGTAATTGACATATAAATCAATTTATTTTAAATAAATAAAATCCTATAAATCCATTAATCGCACCTATAATTACGAAAACTAACTTTTTCCTGAATTCTGATTGGTTTACATAGTCACACAATAATTACGAGTCTTAAAATAACCTAACTCTATATATACATACATATATATATATATATATATATATATATATATATATATATATATATATATATATATATATATATATATATATACATATATATATATATATATATATATATATATATATATATATATATATATATATATATATATATATATATATATATATATATATATATATATATATAGGGGTGGAATCATCATAGAATCAAAATTAGGAATAGAACCATAGAACCATCTTCTTGACCGTTAGATCAAATTAGGATGATAAGAGGATGATGATAAATTACACTTATATGTTCATTGATAAACATATACGTATGTTCATTGATGAACATACGTATATGTTCATCAATGAATGTTATTTTAAAAATCTCATAAAATAGTCTTGTTCAGAAATGTTCAAACACACGCGTTCATAGATGAACATTGATACAAAAACCAAGATTTTAGTCATGTTCATAACTGAACATGTGTGAGTGTTATGATCAAACATAAATATCACCTATATACATTTCTCATGTTCACTTGTGAACATCTGTTTATGAATAAACATTGATACAAAACCAATATTTTAGCCATATTCATAAATATTCATAACTGAACATGTATAAGTGTTATGAACAAACATAAATATCAACTATTTGTTCATTGATGAACATTTATATAAAAAAAGAAATTTCAAGCGTCGTATAGCTCCAACTCTAATCTCTCTTTCACATATTCCTTCTTCCTTTTTTTTCTCTTCTGCTGCAATCGAACAAAATCACCACTATCATCTTCTTCTTTTGCTTTCATTTTACTTTTAATCTTCATATACTCTTTCTTCATGGCTAACAAACTTATTAATAGCAAAAAAGTTAGAATTCTATACTTGTGTTCTGTAATGAACATAATTAAAAAAAAGTTAATTTATGAACTAAAAACAATCGTGTGAAATAAACAATCGTGTCAATAACTAACGTTATGTTCATAAATGTTCATTAATAAACATCGGGATGTTTATTACTAAACATTGGGATGTTCAATACTGAACATTCGTATTTGAAGAACATTCAATGAGACGGTCTACCTATGGTCTGTGGATAGTGGACCAATCTGTTAGATTATATTATGTAACACTAAAACATAATATAATCTAACACTAAAACAAACTTAACTGAACAATAAAGCAGATTTAAGTCAAAAATAGTGAAGTGTTCATAAATGTTCAGTAATGAACATTTAAGAGAAATTGTTCATAAATGTTCAAACCTGTTAATATAAACTGAAATTAGGACATGCGTTGTTCTGACAAGGAATCTGACCAAGAGTCACCTTCTTCGGCCACCTACTAGACAGTCGGGCAGCCGGCGCCACCAGGCAAGCATTGAACTCCCAAACCCGTCAACAGCGGCCTTGCTTCTTCATCGTCTTCTGTTGGCGGTTGCTATCCGATGAGATGTAGTGGATATTTTCGATGAGAGGTAGATGGCGGTGGTGCAGATCTTCGGTGAGAGGTAGATGGCGGTAGTGCAGATCTCCGGTGAGAGGCAGTAGCGATGAAGAAGAACGTGAAATAGATTAGGGTTAATTGAAGAGATAATTGGGGTATTTAATTTTACAGATGCTGATTTTTAGGAACAAAAACAGTATTTATGCCTAAATTACCCCCAATATTTTATTTAATTGATTTCTTTTAATAATATATTAGTCCTTTATTTATGGCCATTGATTGCTTGATCCAAGGGTTAGTAGATTGGTTCTATGCGGAGGGCTTGAGTTAGGGTGGGTTCGTGGTTGTCGGAGTAAGAGGATACGCAGGAAAGCTTGAAGAGAGAGAGAGAGACGTATTGGGTGGGGTGGGGTGGGGTGGGGTGGGGGTGGGGGTATTTTTATTAATAAAGTAATTAATTAATTCAAAGAAAAAGGAAAATTAAATAACCAAGGATAACTTAGTCTTTTTACCTGACTCAGGGACTAATTTGTAGCCTTTCACAAACTTTAGTGACCAAAACCATGATTTTTTGATAGTTAGTCCTAAAGTGAAATATTTGGCAAACTTCAGGGACCAAAACTGTAATTTTGTCTTTATATAAATATTCTAAAGACAAAACTGCAAAAATGGTCCATGTGGTTTGCTTTTTTTGTGGTTTTGGTCCAAACCTTTGAAAATTTGTATCGATGGTCCTTTTGCAAAGATTTGGTCCCTGTCTGACTTGAAATGTCTGTTATACCCTTTTAATATCTTTTTCCTATTATTTTTAATTGTTTATTAATTTTATTAAAATAAAAAAGAAAATTAAATCCCACCACAACCCCACTCCCCACTTCTCTCTCTCTCTCTCTCGGTCAACCAAAAAAACACCACACCCCGTCTTCTTCTTCTTGTCAAAAATTAGACTGGCTCAAACAAAAATTAGAGATCTGTTAACCCGTTTTTGGTCCTGATGTGTGTGTGCGTGTTTGGAGATTTGATTCCAGACGCAAGAGAAGGAAAAAGATGACAAGGCCAAGTGAATTCGAGCAGCAAACAACGGGAACAAGCAGTAGCGGTAGCAGGTTTCTGATGGTGGCAGAAACGTCGCCGGTCACGGCGGAAAGAGACGGCAGGAGGCCATCGGCGACAGTGGGGTCGGAGAAATACTATCGCGCCTGCCGACGAAATCCCTCGGCTGCTTCAAGTCCGTATCAAAGTGATGGTGCTCGCTAATTTCCGATTCCCAATTCATCAAAACTCATCTCCATCTACATAACCACCATAAATCGGTAAATTTCTTCTCATTTTCGATACAAAATCGCTCTACTAACTCGATATTAATGAAATGGTTCCACATCTCAACAACATTCGTGACATACCTGCAACCGGAATTGAAATAACTTTCCCGCCACCTCCGATCAGATGGGAAGCTATCTTTGGGTCTTGAAACGGGCTAGTTTTAGCCATAGACGAAGTTGACAGACTCTATCTGATGAATCCAACGGAACGTGAGATCTCAGATATTCGCATTGGAGGCCGATCGAAGCAAAAACAACATCGGGAAGGAGAAAGAAAGCAACAAAATATAATTTCAAGAAGCATATAGTTTTTCTTCCATAAACACAAACAAAAAAGTCAAAGAAATCAAGTCTTGCACCACTTTAAAAGATAAAGGAGCGTGGCTTTGTGTTTCCCTAAACGACGTCATTTTTTAGAGTTCTATATAGAGGTGGCAAAACCTGACACGACACGACAATCCGACACGATCTCGACACGAAATAAACGGGTTTGGGTAAGAGCTTTCAACCCGTTTAATTAAATGGGATGACACGACACGACACGATAATTAAATGGGTAAGGTCAGAGTCGAAACTTTCAACTTGAAAATGACTCGTTTATTTATATTCTCGTTTTTCTAATTCTTATATAAATTGGACAAGTCAAAAACCAATATCATATTTAAAAAAAAACTTCTGATTGACGTGTTTTATAATATGGAAGTCTTTTAGCAACCTAGGTCATGAACTCATTTTCACTTTTCTACTTTCTCACTCATACTCCACAGTTTCACTCGGTCTCTCTCTCCTCCTCGTAACCTCATCATTCATCTCCCTAACTCCTAATCTTTTAACATTGCTCTATAAACTTAGTGTGAATGCTTTTACTATTAATTTTTCATGTTTTCCTTTTCGCTAAAACTCATATTCTTTCAACATACTTAATTTTCAACTCGACAATAGACATGATATATTTACAATGACTAAACCCCAAACCCGAAACTCGACACGAAAATAAACGGGTTAACACGACACGATACGATTATTAAACGGGTTGAGTTAGGGTCGAGCACTTTCAACCCGTTTAATGTTTTGACACGACACGAAATCGACACGACACGACACGTTTGTCAGGTCTTATTGATTTGAGAGAAGAGATATTTTATTCAATCTGATACAATTGAAATTGAATATGAAAAACTAACTATTACATTAAATATACAGAAGTAAGGAGCTAACTAAAAGTTAACTAACAACAAAGCTACTGTACACGTGGACTAACTAACATACACGAGAGCTAACCAACTTTCTAACTAACTAGCACGTGTATATATTAACATCCCCCCTCAAGTTGGAGAGTGGGAAACTCCCAACTTGCCAAGTATGTGATAGTGAGTTTTGCTTGGCAGATTCTTGGTAAACACATCAGCAAGTTGCATGGTAGTTGGAACAAACTGTAAAGAAATAAGGCCTTCCTGAAGCTTTTCTTTAACTAAATGGCAGTCTATTTCCACGTGTTTCGTCCTCTCATGGAAAACAGGATTTTTGGCAATGTATATGGCAGCTTGACTGTCACATTTGAGAGGGATAGGGGTAACGTTTGGAACTGAAAGTTCGTGTAGTAAACGTGATAACCAAGCTAATTCAGCAGTGATTCTTCGCATGCTTCTGTATTCAGCCTCCGCAGAAGATAATGAGACTGTAATTTGTTTCTTAGACTTCCAAGATATTGGACTACCACCCAAAAGAATGAAGAACCCACTATTGCTACGCCTAGATTGAGGACAGGATGCCCAATCTGAATCACAGTAGGCATTAAGGGTAAAGTCATTCGTATTATTTAGGATAAGTCCTTGTTGAGGATCATTATTGATATAGCATAAAGTATGCATGGCTGCATCATAGTGTGGTAAACGAGGGTCAGACATGAACTGACTTAGATGTTGGACAGCAAAAGCAATGTCGGGTCTAGTATGCGTCAAAAAAATTGAGTTTGCCAACAATTTTGCGATAAAGTTCTGGATTTGGAAGAGGTTCACCCTCATTGAGAAGAAGCCTGGCATTTGATGGGAGGGGACAAAGAGCTGTACCAGAGCATTGAAATTCTTTGAGTAAATCTATAGCAAACTTTCGTTGAGTAAGGACAATCCCTAATGTGGAATATAAAACTTCAATACCCAAGAAAAAATTTAATAATCCCAAGTCTTTGATCTTAAAACGATTATCAAGAAAGGCTTTTAATTGATAAATTTCTTCAATGTTGTTGCCAGTGATCACGATATCATCAACGTAAACGGCAACAAAAGTTACTTGATCACCCATTTTCTTGAAAAATAAAGAATAGTCGTTCTTAGAATGTTGATAACCCTTATCTTTAAGAGCCGAGGATAGCTTTGCATACCATTGTCTCGAAGCTTGCTTGAGACCATACAACGATTTCTGCAACTTGCATACATGATTTAGATTATCAAGAATAAGGCCGGGAGGAGCTTTCATATAAATTTCCTCATCTAAATCCCCATGAAGGAAAGCATTATTGACGTCGAGTTGATGCATATCCCACCCCTTTTTAACAGCAGTGGCAATTAAAGTCCGAATTGTTGTCATTTTAACAACTGGAGAGAAAGTTTCAGTGTAATCGATGCCAGCCTTTTGAGTATAACCTTTAACAACAAGTCTGCCTTTACAGCGTTCTACTTGACCATTGGCTTTATACTTGATCTTGTAAACCCATCGACAACTTATGGGTTTCTTTCCTTTGGGAAGAGTAGTAATCTGCCATGTGTGATTGTCATGAAGTGCAGCAAATTCCTTTGCCATTGCTTCACGCCATTCAGGATATTTGATTGCGTCTTCATAACTCGTTGGTTCATGAAGTTTGTCAATGTTGACAATTAAAGCTTGACTTTCAGTTGAAAGAGCATTAAAGCATATGTGATTTAAGGAAGAAACACTAGTAAGAGTATGATTGCATGAGGAAATGGCATTTATGCAGATAAAATCATGAAGATGTGCTGGAGGATTATGAGTTCGAGAAGACCGTCTGAGAACAGGCTGAGGATTGGGAATAGAAGGAGAATTATGTTCAGAGGAATTTGAAGAATTGGAGATGGGTAAAATGTTAGAAGGAGGAGACTGTGGTGGTGAAACATCATTGGGGACGATAGAAGAATTGTTGGGAGTATAAGAATGATTGTCATCGATTGAAGAATAATCAAATGAATGAAGATTTGGAAGAAATAATGGTGTAAAATCTGATTTTGTGGAATGGAATGGGAAAATATTTTCATGAAAATGAACATCTCTAGAGATAATTATTTTCCTTGTACTTATATCGTATAGTTTGTAAGCTTTCTTTCCATATGGATAACCAACAAATACACAAGGAGATGCACGAGGTTTGAATTTATCTCGATTTTCTTTTAGGGTACTTGTGAAACACAAGCATCCAAATGTTCTGAGATGATCATAAGAGGGTTGAGTACCATACAAGAGAAAGAAAGGTGAGTTATTTTTAAGAAGCTTGGAAGGAAAACGATTGATTAAGTATGTGGCAGTAAGAACACAGTCCCCCCAGAATTTTAATGGAAAATTGGACTGAAACATAAGAGCTCTAGCAGTCTCAAGTAAATGTTTATGTTTTCGTTCTACAACTCCATTCTGTTGAGGAGTAGAACGATAAGAAGTTTGATGAATTATACCATTATCACGGAGAAAAGAGGAGCTTTCTTTGCTAGAACCTAATTCAAGAGCATTATCAGATCTAATGGTCTTTATACGAGTGTTAAACTGATTATTGACCATAGCAATGAAACCTTTAAGGACTTGAAATGCATTGCTCTTAGTGCTCAATAAATGAGTCCAAGTGGACCTAGTAAAATCATCTACGATAGTTAGAAAATATGAATAACCATCGTAGGTGGGAACACGGTAAGGACCCCAAGTGTCTATGTGGATCAGTTCAAAAGGAGCATTAGTATGAATATTACTTGAAGGAAATGGCAGTCGAGTTTGTCTAGCTTTGGGACAAACATCACAAATCCATGAATGATCAAGATTTTGTTTATTAATAAAAGCAAATTGTCTCAACTTGTACAAAGGTAAGTGACCAAGTCTCTTATGCCATAGAGTAACATGATTGTCATTAGAAACGACATTACAAAAGAAATTCATAAAAACAACTGAAGAAGATTGAGGAAATGAGGATGTGACATTCATAACAGTGCTTTCTTTAGTCTGTTGTGATCAAATGAAGTACAATCCTGCATGATAGCTACCAAGAACCAGAGGCCTCTTCTGAAAAGGGGCCTGCAGCAGAAAGCAATGAGTTTCTGAGAATAGAACATAAGCATGCAATTGTTTACACAATCTGCCAGTTGATAGAAGATTATGTTGAAATGAAGGGACATATAGAACATTGTGAAGAATAACGTTCTTAGCAATGAGAGTACTACCAATTTCATAAGCAAATGTTCGTTCACCATTGGGAAGAGTGATGTGATGAGGAAAAGTCAACGTATGGATTTCAAATAATACAGATCTATCATGACACATATGATTACTGGCACCAGAATCAATTATCCAAGTAATCGAACCAGTATTAAGAAAATGACATTTCTTATGATCGTATGGAACAGATAAAGAAGAAGTGTTACCAGCAAAATTGACATTGGAGATACTCTGTTCTGATTGATCAATGTGAACAGAAGAAGAATTTCCTCCTTTTGAACTGAAATGACTGTTTAGCATCGAGATCAATTGTTGATATTGGGAGTTTGTAAGGTCTGATGATTGTTGAGCATCAATTGAAGGAGTTGAATCATTCTTTGTCTCCTCGGTAACGACATTTGAAACCATGCTTTTTACATTTGTGAATTTGAAATCCTTAGGGAAACCAATAATGCGGTAGCATTTGTTGATAGACAAAAATTACATATAACTCCTTTCTTCCCGTCAGAATAAGTTTTAGAATGATTTGATACAGTTTTGGCATTCATGGAAGCTGATTCAGGAAGAAAGTGAGAGGTAGAGTGTACCTCGCGTTGTTTCTCATCTTGAATTAAAAGAGCATATGCTTGGCCTACCGAAGGAAGTGGTTTCATCATGAGAATGCTTCCTCTCACGCCTCCATACTCACTGTTTAAACCCATAAGAAATTTGATTAGATTTTGATTTTGTTGTATCTCTTGAATTTGATGAATCGCTCCACAGGTACAATTTAATATTGGAGATAAAGCATTCAAGTCGTCCCATAGTTTCTTCAGTTTAGTGAAATATGTTGCTAGATCATCAGATCCTTGTGATATTTCAGAAATTGATCTTTGAAGATGATACAACTTAGCTCCATTTGATTGACCAAAGCGATCACTCAGATCACTCCAAATATCCTTAGCAGAAGAGGAATATAGCACGGATTCAGCAATATCGCTTGATAAAACGTTGAGGATCCAGGAAGTAACCATGTCGTTGCAACGTTGCCACGTTTCGAAGCGATCATCATCAGGAGAAGGTTTCGTAATTTTACCATTGATGAAACCTAACTTGTTTTTAGCAGAAAGAGCGATCATCATAGCCTTATTCCAGGAATTGAAATTTGAGCCATCGAATTGTTTTGATACAAGTAACATTCCTGGATGATCTGAAGGGTGAAGATACAATGGATAAGATGAATTGGAATTGTTTGATGTTGAATGAACAGATGGAGGAGGGGTTGACGAAGACATTTTTGAATCAAAAGAAGAAAAGATTGAAGAACTAAGAATCAATGGAATATCGTGATTCTAGCTCTGATACCATATTGATTTGAGAGAAGAGAGATTTTATTCAATCTGATACAATTCAAATTGAATATGAAAAACTAACTATTACATTAAATATACAGAAGTAAGGAGCTAACTAACAACAAAGCTACTGTACACGTGGACTAACTAACATACACGAGAGCTAACCAACTTTCTAACTAACTAGCACGTGTATATATTAACAGGTCTTAGTTCTATACCCAACTTTAACTACATAACAGCCATACATTCCCTTTACCATATATATATATATATATATATATATATATATATATATATATATATATATATATATATATATATATATATATATATATATATATATATATATATATAATAGTCTTGTATTCACTTTTCCCGCCAAACTAGATTACGGTTAAATAATAATAGCCCCGTATTCAATTTTCCCTTGAAATATTTATAAACGTAGTAACTAAAAATGTTAATAGCCGATGACCTATGAATCTGCATACGTATATGGGTACTTATTTGACTCAACCAAATTCCTCCATTTATGTAATTTCATTTAATTATGGTAGACATTTTAAGGGCAGCTTGGTATTAGAATGCATGTATGGTCCTATGAAAAAGCCCGTCTAGCTTTATGAAAAGACGAATCCAACATCGCCGGGGAAAAGAAAATGAA
>CM042011.1:151712736-151762625 GCA_023525715.1 Cichorium intybus
TATCATCATCATCATCATAATCATCATCATCATCATCATCATCATCATCATCGTAAACATTATTATCATAAATCTTACATTTATTATCTGCATACATATACACATACACAACTTCATGTTTTAATAATAATAATAATAATAATAATAATAATAATAACAACAATAATGCTAATAATAATAATAATCATTATATTTAGTATATGAGTATGAGTGTGTGTATGTGTATGAGTATGTGTATGTGTGTATAGTTATGAGTATATCTATGTATGAGTATGAATCTGTATAAGTATGTGTATATGTGTCTATCAATATGAGTGTATGTGTGTTTTGTATGAGTGTACGCGTGTATGAGTATAAGTATAAGTGTGTGTGTGTGTATGTGTGTATAAGTATGTATGTATGAGTATGAGTATAAGTAAGTGTGTGTGTGTGTGTGTTGGGGGGAGGGTATGAGTATGTGTGTATGAGTATGAGTGTATGTATGAGTATGTCTATGTGTGTATAAGTATAAGTGTGTGTGTATGTGTGTGTGTGTGAGTATAAGTGTGTGTGTTTAAGTATGAGTATACGGAATGAGTATGTGTGTCTGTGTACGAGTGTGTGTGCGTGTGTATTTGTGTATGAGTGTGAGCATAAGTGTGTGTGTGTGTGTGTGTATAACTACATGTGTTTATACGTCTTAAAAGGATAAAACTCAAAATAAGTATTGGGTTTGGAGGGTGTACATGGTTGTGTGTATGTCGAAATTACATATAAATTGAGGAATATAATAATTATAAAGTATAAAAAAATATTGTTTGACCTTGATAAAATGAAAAAAAAAACGAAATACTGACACAATTCTAACACAACATCATTTTTATCGGTCTTGCGTGGATAATTTTCTACACAATACCGATGAACCGTTACGATTATCTCCCAAATATATAGTCTTAAGCATATTTTTGTTTGTATAAACAGTTTTGTCGGTGTTCATGACTCAATTGCAAAAGCAAATTATTCTATAACTTAATTGTCATTGTTTATGAAAACTCAATGGAAGTAATTGAATGATTTGTAAAATCAATTTACTTTTTGGTATTATAAATTCCATTATTATATTCGGTTTTTTTCATCACGCCCATCCTGACGAAATTCTCTAACAGTAGTTGAACATAAGTTCTTTCCTTCTTCTTTTCCTTCATTCATTTATTTAAAATTTGCTTTTTTGGAAGATTTTGAAATCGATAACTTTGAAAAGATCTGTTTTGGTTTCGGAATCGGAGAAGAATCAGCTTTTTGATTAGAACTTAATTCGGGATTGACAAAACATTTATTTGAAAATTTTTTTCCAAAAACGCTTTCTTTCTTGCAAGTTGTTTTTATATCTAGCATTCATTTGTTTTCTTTGAGAAATGAGCTATTCAGCAGACTTATGAATGTTAGGTATAGATTTTGTGTTTCCGACAGGCTTTTTCTTTTGATCAGAGGAAGGTTCGTTCTGAATTCCTTTTGTGCCACTCGGTCCTGGCTGATTGTAACGAAAGTTTATACGATTTAGAGGTTCCGAAATGTATTTCCATTTTGTTTTCCATGATGTCATTTCTGAAAGACCTTTTGTTTCAGCTGCATTATCAATTGGTTCTGACCAAAAGAATTCATCACAGCCATCAGCATTATCATTGTTAACCAGGGACGTTAGTTCTGATTGTATCTTTTTCGTCCAGTCCTGTTCTTACAAAAACTTGATTCGGAACTGTTTTCAATTTCGGAAAAACTGTTGCTTTTACTTTTAAAACGTTTGAACCTTTATTTTCTACAATGCGAACAAATTCAACCGAGTTTTCCAAAATCAACTTTTTCTTTGTTTCCTCATTTTCTTGTGTGAAAAATGAACAATCAGTTTCATCTTCTACCGAAAACTCACTCGTTTCGCTTTCATCAAATTCAGAAACGTTTTCAATTTTGAGAGAATTTTCTGAATTTAACTTAGGGTAAATTTCATAAAAGACACTAACTTTCCAAAAACTTCGATTTTGACACTGTGTAATTTTTTTTTCAATTAAGTCACTAAGTTTTCAATTTTTTTCAATTAAGTCACTATGTTTTCAATTTGGTTTCAATTTTGACCATTTGACCTGTCAACCCGATAGTCAGCTGACGTGGCATGATGACGTGTCAGTCTTTGATGATGCGACGATGACGTGGCATGCTGACATGGCACCCGAGTGTCAAAATTGAAACAAAATTGAAAACATAGTGACTTAATTGGAAAAAATTGAAAACTTAGTGTTTTAATTGAAAAAAATAACACAGTGTCAAAATCAATTTTTTTTGAAAAGTTAGTGTCTTTTTTGGAATTTTTTCTACATTTTTTAAAATGATAAATTTGTCTTTTTACGTTTTTAGAACATATAAATATATTTTTTACAAGTATAAAGACGTATTTTTATACTTTTAGAAGCATATATACATTTTCATAAGTATATATACGTATTTATACTTCTAAAGACGTAAAAAATGTATTTATACTTCTAAAAATGTATTATACTTCTAAAAATATAATAATATGTATTTATACTTTTAAAGACGTAAAAACGTATTTATACTTTTTAAAATGTATTATACTTTTAACCGAACGAACTTAAACCAACATAAAAATATATTTATATTTCTAAAAACATAAAAATATGTATTTATACTACTAAAGACATAAAAACATATTTATACAACTAAAATGTATTATACTTCTAACCGAACGAACGTAAACCAACATAAAAATATGTATTTATACTTCTAAATGAAAAAACATACACGGACGAACTTAAACCAACATAACGAAACAAATATAAACAAACAAACATAAATTAACGAACAAATACTTATTTTTATGTTTTTAGAAATATAAAATACGGTTTTTTTACATATAATCACGTATCGTATCAATCAAAAGCATGTTTATAGTGGAAAAACAGTGAAAACGAACTTAAACCAACATAAAAGAACAAACATAAATTAACGAATAAATACTTATTTTTACGTTTTTAGAAATATAAAATACGTTTGTTTTGCATATAATCACATATCGTATCAATCAAAATCATGTTTATAATGAAAAAATGTCAAGAAAGAGTTTTAAACTCGTTTTATAATACGTATTTTATTGATTTATATATGTTTATATGCAGAAAAACGTATTTATATTTTTAAAAGCATAAAAATATACATTTATATATACTTATGACAACGTATCTATGTTTCTAAAAATATAAAAATACGTATTTACACTTGTAAAAAAATATATTTATACGTTCTAAAAACGTAAAAAGACGAATTTATCATTTTAAAAAATGTAGAAAAAATTCCAAAAAAGACACTAACTTTTCAAAAAAAATTGATTTTGACACTGTGTTATTTTTTTTCAATTAAAACACTAAGTTTTCAATTTTTTCCAATTAAGTCACTATGTTTTCAATTTTGTTTCAATTTTGACACTTGAGTGCCACGTCGGCATGCCACATCAGCGTCGCATCATCAAAGACTGACACGTCATCATGCCACGTCAGCTGACTACCGGGTTGACCGGTCAAATGGTCAAAATTGAAACCAAATTGAAAACATAGTGACTTAATTGAAAAAAATTGAAAACTTAGTGACTTAATTGAAAAAAAAATAACACAATGTCAAAATCGAATTTTTTTGAAAAGTTAGTGTCTTTTATGAAATTTGCCCTTTAACTTATTGCATAACGACTTATATTTCTGATTTGAAGCTGATTTGATTTCATCCTTATCTTTTTCTGTTAAAACTTCTTTTAACATGTTTTTATGTTTTTTTCTGTTAAAACTTCTTTTAACATGTTTTTATTATCTTTGGACTGAATATAATTTTCGATTTTCTATAGTCCAACCCGATACGAATCTGATACATCATCAGAATAAACAATAGATTCACACTTGTAACAATCAGCATGGATTTCATCATCTTTCAATTCAAGAAAGGGTAAAATCATTTTGTGTAAACCCCTGCCTATGTCACAATCCAAATGCAATTGAGTAATATTGGAATATAAACGTTTTGCAATCAAACAAAAAATGTTTCGCTGTTTTAAAAGAACTAAAATATCTCTCTTAAGATAAATGACATCATCACGTGATCTAGACAGCTCTAACTCCAACGCGTCTATTCTTATTCTCCTCTCTTCACTTTTAAAGGAAGCCCTGTTCAATTGATCATTTTGATTAGAATTACTTAGACGAGTTCTTTTTAAGCTATCACTGAAATTTGAAACAGTATATCTTAAGTCATCTAATTCAAAATCATATCTAGATGACAGAAATTGAGAGTTTTGAGAATAGAATGTACCTTATCAACCACTGTCTCGCATTCCTTCACCTGTTCCGAAACTGTCTTCACAGCAAAGCAGCTTTCGAAACTTTGACATCCTTCTGTGGCATATCCCCTTTGTTCTGATACCTCGTTCTTAACCACAAAACATCTGCCATGCGTAGGTTTCCTCACCTCATCGTCTTCTGAATCTGTGGACCACACTTCAACAGCACCTAGGGCTGTTCACTATTTGGATAAAACCGAATTGTCCAATTGGACAATTTGGATTAGACAATTTGGTTCGGATATTCAGATTTTTGGATAGGTTTTTAAGCAAAACCGAATTATTATTTTGGATTGGTTTTGGTTTATAAAACAAAAACCAAATAGTCCAAAAAAACCGAATAGACAATTCTTTATTTATTTATTTATACTTTTATTCTTTGATTATATCTTTTAGTTATTTATTGAATTCTAATAAATTGTTTATAGTAGATTAGAAATTACCCTCCAATGAAAAACAGTAATATATACTTTTTCTTAATATTTTTTGTCTGTAAAACATAATTGTAATTTATTTTTATTAGTAGTTGTTTATAAATTTTAATTCACAACTAAATATTTTGTTTATTAGATTTGACTTAATATTCAAGTTATATGTATATGTTTAAAATGAATTGACGCATGAAAACTGAATTAAAAAAAAAACGATCCAGCCGAATTGAAATTTGGTTGGTTCGGATCGGATTTGATTTGTAGTTTGAACTATTTCGATCCATGTTTTGAAAACCGAAATCTATTTGGATTCACTAGATTGGATCGGATTGAACCGATCCATCCAAACGAACACCCCTAACAGCACCATCTTCATCATCCTCCTGCACAACAAACGCACAACAAACGCTGGTTTCGCAGTGGATGTGTCTTTCTTCCGAAGCTCTTCTATTTTCTAGAACATAGTATGCTTCATCTTTCTCCTTTTCCTTCTTCTAATTTTGCTTCCTGAGCAAGCATTCTTTGGCAAAGTGATTTTTGTCGTGACAATAGTGACATTTATATTCAGAGTCACCTATTATCTTCTTTTCTTTATCAGGCTTAGTGTTCTTGTAACCTTCTTCTCTTGGCTTCTCGGAAGTGGAGTTTCCTTGCTTGGCTCTGTTTTGTAATCGGGAAAAGTTCTTTTCAAAAGAACTTCTTTGGATTGGACACCATCAACACCTTGTCCTCGCTAGAAAGCTCACTCTCTGAAATGTCAGATTCGGAATCTTCTTCCACCGTTTTCTTTCCCTTCGCAACCAAAGTGAGAGAACCCATACTAAATATGAGCTTTACATCTTTTGTGACCTCTTCTTCGTGAGATCGCATAATTCCCACGATTTTAGTCAAGGAATAACTTTTGAATTGCTCGTGTGCCTTCACAGTGGACACTATTGACAACGCCTAGTAATATCAAATATTTTAGTCGTTGTTGAGCCCTATTCTTAGTGAAATTATATCATATATGTCGTGGTATTCTCACTTTTTGTGTCAGTGCTTGTTTGGAAAGAAATGATGTAAACAGGGGCTAAAAGCGTACAAAATGGAAGAAGTTTGAAGATAAAGACAAATCAGGCGAATTCATACACGTGCCGCGGAATGTACAAAGGCGCGACGCGGTGACTCAGCATTGAGGCGGTGGAGAAGATTCAAATGCCGAAAAATCGGGGATAAACCAGCACGCGCGCCGTAGATTTCACTTGTGCGCGGCGCGGCCTCTTAATTTTTGCAACTATAAATAGAGGGTTCTAGGTCGAAAAATGTAGCAAATATCTGGCATAGGAACGACTCCCAAGGCTTCTTTGACCCCGAGTTTCAGTTTTCAGCAACCATAATTTGGTGTTTTATGTTTTTCTCTTTTAATTTCCAATTAGTTTAGTAGTTGGTAGATTTCGCTAGTGTCTTTGGGTGTGACAACCATTGATACTAGGTTTTAGTTTCTGATTTGGATGTTAGCTTACTGTTTTGAACAAGTGGATATGAGTTTTAATATTTAATCATTCGATTATTATTAATTGCTCTCTTTTCGATGTTTTATGCTTTTGAATGTTTGGATGTTTGATTGCATTGGCTGTTTTGATTTGATCTTGATTGTTTCTGAATTCCATTGCTGATTTCAGTAGGCAATTAGGATTAAGTATTGGTTTGGATGTTAGTTTAGTTCATGCTTGATTTGGATTTATTGAATTTTGTGATTTTTGGGATTGTATTGGGTAAAAGTCGGAAACTAGATCCTCTGGCTGTAGAAGTGACACTACAGTTGGTAATCTGTTGCCTACCTTGACCACGTAACTCCTGTGGATCGACCCTGACTACCGTTATACTAGTGTGTGTTAGGTATTTTACTATTTTTGACCGCACGACGACCTAGGCGTGTCAAATTTTGGCGCCGTTGCCAGGGAGTTGTGAGCTTGAGAGTATGTGATCTGTAGGACTTTTGGTTTCTGATTTTGGTTCTAGTTTTGAGATTTTTAGTTGGTTAGTATTTTTCTTTTTGATTTTCCGGGCATGTTGCACTAGTGCATGCGTACCCGTCGGGGTGAGCAATTATCCCCTTTGCCTTTTGACTCAGAGATTGAACTAACTGCGCGCAAGATCCGTGCACGTAGGCGTTTAAATACAATGAGTTTTAGTAATGTTAGTAGTAGCTTAGAGAATGTTGCCCAGGAACCCTCGGGTGAGGCAACGGGGATGTCATTTATTCCCCCTGTTTCAGAATTTCACATTGGGAGCACGAGTGCTACTGGTGGTGCAGTATCAGCCCCTCCATCAATACCATCATGCAATCCACCCTCTATTCCGCCATTCCAACCACAATCCACAAACCCTTTCACATCTGCCATGTCTTGGGGAGCGCCGACCCGTGATGGCACCCCAATATTTAAACAGCAGACCACCAATTCTCAACCTCTATCACAACCATTACCATTGCCATTACTTTTTAAACCGCAAGCCACCTTCCAAACTATACCGCAACAACAATATCAACAGCAACCTCCTCAGCAGCAGTACCAGTATCAGGAGGCTGAGCAGAGGTATGATGATGAGGAAGAAGGATGGGTTCCATCAGCACCACAGCAATCATGGAACCGAGGTCGGGGACCTCCGCGAAGAGCACCACAGCAACAACCACCGCAAGGTCAGCAGGGATACAATGATCATCATTTTTACGGTAATCCTGCTCAACCTTTGTATTTTGCACAAACGAGGGGGCAATTGGTTGCATCGCACTTCCAACCACGGGAGTAAGATGACTCATCGCCCATTTTTATTCCAGAAAATATAGAATCTCAAGTAGAAATTAGGCCTCAGTTGTTAGGAATATTACCGGAATTTAGGGGATGTAAACAAGATGATCCATACAATCATTTGTATGAGTTCATAGCTATAGCAAACGCCAACACCCCTAGGAATACAAATAAGAACATTTTTAGATTAAGGTTGTTCCCGTTTACTTTGAAAGACAAAGCCAAGTATTGGTTCACGTCTCTTCCATCAAATAGCATTACTACATGGGACCAGCTCAAAGCTAAGTTCTTGCAAGAGTTCTATCCGGCGAGTAAGACGATGGAGATCAGGAGAGCCATTCAGGATTTCCAGCAAAAACTTGGAGAAGCTTTTCATGAAGCATGGGATCGTCCGAAAGAGTTGATGAGGTCATGACCTCATCACGATATTCCAAAATGGCAATTGGTTAAGGTATTCTTTGAAGGAGCAAGTGAGACAAACCAAGCAATGATCAACGCATCATCTAGTGGCACTATTATGATGCAAGACCCTGAGGAGGCTTGGCAGTTTTTGGAACAGCTAAGTAACGGATCTAAGGCGAATTTCTCTACAAGGAAGACAGTAGGCACAGTTGCAGCTGTGGGAGCTGATGCCGATTGGAGGCAGGATGTAAAAAAGGAGATAAGCGAGCTTAATAAGAAATTTGATAGACTTATGTCCACGCTGCAGAACGGACCTCAGAATCAGCAACAAGAAGGTCAAGGAGGACCAAGGACTCAGGAAGCGAAACAAGTCTATGGTCAGGGTCAAGGTCAATATAATAATGGACGGCCCTATAGACCATACAATCAAGGTCAACAGAATTTCAACAACCAGAGGCAGAACAACTACCAAGGGCAATCATCCAACCAGCCCAGGCAATATCAACCAGCAAATAATAATGGCAATTCCAGCGGGAACGGTAATAGTAACAATAGGGGGCCCAACAATTCAAGCAACAACGCCCCAGGGACTCAGAATGATTTAACCGCGAAAATGTATGAGATGTTCAACACGACGCAGCAGCAATCTCAAGCCAATGCGAAGGCCAATTCCAACATGGAGAGGCAGATCGTCCAGATGGCTGAAGATCTACGGAAGAGAGATAATGGGAAGCTGCCCAGTACCACGGAAGTCAATCCGACCCATGCTCAGCGAGCAGGGAAAGAACATGTCAACGCTGTCGAGGCTGAGTGGAGGAAAGTGACCTTGGAAGATTTGCTAAAATCTGAGAGTGAAGTTGAGAGTGAAAAGGAGGAAATTAAGATTGAAAGTGAGACTAAGCAGGAAAAGAATATTAAGGAAGAAGTTGAAATCAAGGTTGAAAGTGAAATTGAAAAAGAGAAGAAAGAAGTGGAAGAAGTACAGGTTGAGAAGGAACATCAACTACAAGAGGACAAGGAGGTCCAGAAGGAGGATCAGCCAATGGTGGCTGGAATCAAATAAAGGAAGAAGGACAAGAAAGAGAAGAAAAAGCAGGAGGTGCCCGTCAAGTCGGCTGGACCCTCGATCAACCAACCTCTGTGGGACGAATTAAAGGATGCTCCTGAAGACACTAGGATTCTTCAGGAGATGTGCAGAAGTAATAAGGAGAGTAAGACACCTACACCCGAGACGGTGAGGTTAACTGTGAAAGCAAGTGAGGCATTATTAGTGACATTGCCTAAAAAGGAGAGGGACCCCGGTTCACCGTTGATTACTGTCACGGTAGGGGATGTGATCATTAGGAACACCTTGCTGGATCTTGGAGCAAGTGTTAATGTATTACTGGGATACTTGTATGAAAAATATAAGAACGAAGAGTTGGAGCCTGCCAATACAGTGTTGCAGCTGGCTGATCAATCAACCAAGGTTTCCTGGGGTAAATTGACAAATGTGATAGTGAAGGTAGGGGACTTTTTCTATCCTGTCGACTTTTTGGTAATGGAGTACGAAAGTTTAGAAGACGCACCGGCATTAATTCTGGGTCGTCCATTTTTAGCCACCGCTGGAGCTGTAATGGATTGTAAGACGGGAGATTTGGATATCTCCTTTGGAATGGATTGTAATGGATTGTAAGACGGGAGATTTGGATATCTCCTTTGGAATAAGGAAGCGCAGACTCAATATGTTTGGATGCCGAATATCAGTGCCATCTGGAAAAGGTGATAAGTACTCGAGTGATAATCCTCTTATGGTGCCTGGAACTAAGGACAGAGCTAAACAGTGGACACGGGAAGGTGCAGGGGCAAAGGAAGAGATCTTAGGTGAAGCTAGACAACACCCATTATCAACAATTGATAAGGTGCAGCTGCTGGATATGATGGAGCTAATGGAGATGAAGCATCAACGGTATGAAAAGGATGCAAGATGCAGGGAAGCTAAAGTTTTTCAACTTTTAGATGCTCAGCAGCAATGGATTAGCCAGGTTAGCGATAGGATGACACAATTGACATCATTAATTGCAACGGTAATCCACAAAATCGCACCAGAAACGAAGGAGGTGATGCCTAGTGAAGAGTGTGGAGAATAAGGGACAATACGTCTGGCTGAAGATGTTAAACTTAGCGCTTGTTGGAAGGCAACCCATCTTTCATAAGTAGGTACTATATTTCTTAGGAGTAAATAGGAAAATTATATCATCGTCATTACAGGTGTTATTGGTCCAAGGCAAGTGTGGGGTTATTATGAAGGAAAATGTAATTTTTGAAGACCGCGTCGCGGTCAGGAGTTTTGCGCGCCGCGGGATCGTAAACCAACCGGATGCGCATGGGTTGATTTGAGAACACGCGCGCCACGGTTTGCTCATATCCGCATCGCGGGAATCGATCGGTCGGTTTCCTTCGTTAAAAAGGTACGACGCGTCACTATTCACACACAACCCACGCCGCGCCTCAGAGAGCTCCGATCATCAGAAGTTTTTCTTACATTTTTCTTGCTCATTTCATTCCCGCTATCGAGGTATGTCAATCTAACTCGTTTCTACTTGCTAGAATTAGCGATTAGGAAGCAAAATTGGTTGATTTCTCCAAAAATTCAAAAACTTAGAAATCGACAATGCTGACTCCTAGGGTGTTTATTTTGCCAAATAATGACCCTAGATGAGTTAGTCGATGCTTAGGCTATCTTGTAGTGCATTTAGATTGAATTTTAACAGGTTAAATCAATATTTAGGTTTGAAACTCGAACCAGACGCTCGCCGCGTCGCGCCATGGTTCTTGGGCCGCGCCGCGGTGCGGTGAGGAAGAAAATGACTAAAATTGCAATTTTTTTACACATGTCTTTCAGGCTTGATCACCTGTTTCTCCAGTTCCCCGAGGGACCGGAGAGTTCTGTTGAGTATGCTGCAAGGAGAGATGCGCTTACCGGTCGCCGGGTTCTCGAGGCGACGATTATTGATCGAGATATTTTGGGAGAGGCTGGACTCTGGGCCGAGATTGAGTCGTTTCTGCACCGTACGTGGTCTCACGGAGAGCCCACATTCATATGCCGTGGTTGGGACAGGCTCATGGACACCCAGGACGACACAGTGTATACCGAGCTTCTTCTGGAGTTCCTGTCCACGGTCTGTTACGCACCGGGTTCGACGGAGGCCCGATCCAGGCTGGTTCGATTTCGATTAGGGGAGTCTTCAGAGAGTGCAGTCTTCGAGAGTTCGAGAGACGCACGTGCATTTACACAGAGGTGGACCTCCAGCATCAACACTTCACGCAGTTCTTTCGCGCGTGCATTCAGGGGCAGCCCGCAAGGGAGGCCAATTCTGATATTTGGACACCGTTGTCCCACGTTTTCTTTGAGGCGGGGTCGGCCAGAGAGAGCCAGCTCTGTAATCCGCTTCACCGACTCATGCATCGTATCGTCACCACTTCTCTACAGCAGAGGAAGGGGGCGAGAAGGTGTCTGGTGATGACATGACATATCTTTGGGTGCTCCTCGACCCCACCAGGTTCCTTCTCCTCCGTTTGCCTTATCAGACTCTCTATCCACCCGTACGAAGGGTGCCTCATCCAGCAGTCCCTTGGTCGGCGGGCACTACATTACCCGCCTGGCCCGCTCTTATCGGATACTCACTGCTCCCATCGTAGCCTCTCTGACAGCTTTACCTCCTGCTCGCACATCAGTGCGAGCCCTGTAGAACATGGGGTTGATCGAGCAGCAGCGTCCAGGCCGTTATGTGAGGGTGGCGACCGAGGCACCCCGAGATCCCCAACCAGCCTATGCCCAGCCGGGCAGGAGACGCAGGAGACCGGCAGCACCGATAGAGGCAGAGCCACAGCTATCCGATGTGCTGAGGGCTATCCAGGACCTGAGCCAGAGGATGTCTGCGAGGGAGGCACATGACCAGTGGATGGCAGAGACACAGAGGATGATCATGCTCCGGATGCAGATCGATGACATTCCACCTCACCCTTCCGGAAGAGATGCTGGTGTAGGTCCATCTGGGACCCACCATGATGATGAGTGATGTACTTTTCTTGTTTTTCTTTGGATACATATATGTACTATACCTATGACTCGACTATCTTTTTTTTGTTCATATTTATTTTTTTCTGTTTGCATTTAATGTTTCTTGAGTTATGCATGTAATACCAAAATGGAGGAGTTTTTTTCAAGCAAGTGTGGGGTCACCGTGCCCCCTCCACTTGTCTTGACCACCGACATGTTTCACTGTTGCGCTACAACTCCTGAATTCTAAATCGAGGACTTTTGTTCGTATTTGTGAACCTGTGACAATCGAGCAATCTACCGTTCAAATGGGTAACTCTTTCTCCCTTGTTTTGAATAATTTTTGTACAACAGGGACGTTGTACGGTTTTAAGTGTGGGGTGTGGACGGTCGAAAGAGTATTTTTGAAATTTTTGCGTGAAATAACCATTTTTCAAAATTTTTAGTAACTTCTTTCAAAATTTTTAAGAGATTGTAATTTTGAAACGAGTAGTTTTTGAATGTTTATAGCATTGGTATTTTTCGAGAAATACTTTTTAGTAGTGATCATGCTATATGTTTAGTCAAATAAGTTGAGTTTTAGGAGTTAGAAGATTGGAGTGTTTTAAGTTGGAATTTAGGAGGGAATTGTCAATCAGTGGCCTTTGTTGTTCGAGCCGGTCCGAAAAGGGTGGCTTCAAAGAGGCACTTATGCACCTTACCACCTAAGATCGTCTGGTTTGGGATGGTATTTCTGAAAGCTCGTTACACGGACAACATCGAAAGTCATGGACAATTCTTTAATGGCCTTTAGAATCTGAATGAGTACGTACACTTCATTGTGGACAGAAAATTTGTAATCAAGGGTTCTTTAGAAAGTCATGAATTCCAAAGGATATTCCGATTATGTTTTCACAAACTATTTCACTCTAACTCTTAGGGCAATAAGCTTTGAAATTGAACACATTAAAAAATTGTTTGAGTCTCTATTAGAATTTGTTAAAAACTCTCTTGCTTGGGGAAAAGCAAGGCACAAGTGTGGGGTGTTTGACAACTGACACGCGCAGAGGTCGTCGTGCGGTCAAAAATAAGAGAAAACCTAACACTCACTAGTATAGCGGTAGTCAGGGTCGATCCACAGGAGCTTCGTGGTTAGACTAGATGAGAGATTACCAACTAGTAGTGTCACAGCTACAGTCGGAGGATCTGGTTTCTACCTTCCTAATCACTAGCAAATGAGACAATGATCAAACACACCAAAGCCAAGCTAAGCTATGCTCAAATGACCTAGTCACTTTCTGAAATCAGAAGTACATCTCTGAATCAGAAGCAATCAAGGGCATCCAAACTAGCAAAACCAAGCAAAGCATAAACTAGCTACTAATTAAAGTTCTACTGAACAGTTAACAGCCAAGGTTTAATGCTTACCAAATAACCTAATTAGCTACTGATTTCAGCTAAGAAAAACAGTCCCAAAATGGTCCAAACACAATTCAATAACCAAAACCAAACACAAACATCCAAAACATCGAAATACCAACATTAAATGTAACCAAATGATTTTATTCACCCAAACTGAATTCCAAACATTCAATCAGTAACCAAATGTTACCAAAACAGAAACCTAAGTGCTCAAAGTCAGTGGTTGTCACTCCCAAAGACTTTAGCTACAAAAACCACTTGCTACTAAAAGGAAATTAAATTCAAAAACATAAAATACCAATTGAGAGTCTTCTGAAACGAAATCCTGGAGTCAAAGAGCTTCAAGGTCGATTTTACACCCGGTCTTTGCTAGGGTTTTTGGCTGGAAATGCCTCTATTTATAGTTGCAAATATCCCGTGACCGTGCCGCGCATAAGTGAAATCCGCGGCGCGCGTACTTATCCGATCCCCGTTTTTTCGTCATTTGAATGTGTTCCACCGCCTTAAGCCCGCGTCGCGCGTATCATAGATCCGCGGCGCGCGTACGAGTTCTCTTGATTTTTCATTCTTTCCACACTTCTTCCTTTTGTACACTTTTAGTCCCTGTTTCCATTCTTTTTCTCCAAACAAGTCCTGGCACGAAAAGTGAGAATACCTAGACATATTTGATATAATTTCATCAAGAACAGGGCTCAACAACGCCTAAAATACTTGATATCACTAGGCGTTGTCAAACACCCCACACTTGTGCCTTGCTTGTCCCTAAGCAAGAGAGTTTTTAACAAATTATAATAAAGAATCAAACAATTTTTTGACTGTGTTTAGTTTCAAAGTTTATTGCTCTATGAGTTAGAGTGGAATAGTTCGCGAAAACATAATTGAATTGTTCTTTGGAATTCATGGCTTTCTAGAGAACCCTTGATTACGAACTTTCTGTCCACAATGAAGTGTACTTACTCATTCAGATTCTAAAGGCCATTAAGGAACTGTTCATGACTTTCGATGTTGTCCGTGTAGCGAGCTTTCAGAAATACCATCCCAGACCAGACGATCTTAGGTGGTAAGGTGCATAAGGCCCACCCATTTTAGACCTACCGGCTCGAACAACAAAGGCCACAGATTGACATTTCCTTCCTAAACTCCAATCCTAAAACAACTCAATCTTCTAAACTCGTAAAACTCAACTTATTTGACTAACTAATAGCATGATCACAAATAAACAGTATTTCTTGAAAAATACTAATGCTATCACAATCACAAACCATTCATTTCAAAATTGCAATTTATTAAAAATTTTGAAAAATATTGCTAAAAATTGAAAAATTGATCATTTCTGCAAAAATTTCAAAAAAAATCTCTTTCGACCGTCCACACCCCACACTTAAAACCGTACAACGTCCCCGTTGTACAAAATTTATTTCAAAATAAGGGAGAAAGAGTTACCCCTTTTTGGACGATAGACTGCTTGGTGCTCAATATCACAGGTATAATTGCGTACAGATGGATCCTCGATTTCGTATGCTGGAGTTGGAGTTGTAGCGCTACAATGAACACGCCGGTGGTCGAGACAAGTGGAGGGGGCACAGTGACCCCACACTTGTCTGAGACAACTCCTTCTCAATTTGGTATATCATGCATAACTTAATAAACAAATTAAAAACACACATGACAAATAAAATATGAAAAAGAAATATACAGATAGAGGTGTCATAAGTTTGTACATATATCCCAAAAAGAATAAAAAGAAAAGAAAAGATACATCAATCACTGCCAGGCGGCCTGGAGGGTCCTGTAACGCCAAGACACTCTTTTTATGTAAATATAATAAAAAGGGTAAAATGGTCATTTTACCTTGGAAGGGTAAATTGGTCTTTTGGACAGAAAAGTATTTAGTTTGAAATAATATTTTGAGTTTTGGACTTAAAACGTTATAAAAACGGATTTTTGGTCGTTTTACCATAAAAGGGTAATTTGGTCATTTGACCATGTGAAGGACCAAATATGAAAAATATTGTTGTTTGTGGCAAATGTATAAAGAATGAAAGTTTTATTGTAATAAAACTTGATTTTGTGGTCAAAGTTCAAGAAAATGAACTTAAGGACTAAAATTGTAAGAAATTGAGGTATAAATAAGAGAGTTGACTCTCTCTCTCTTTGACTAGCCATTTGTGCAGCAACGGGAGGAGCAAGGGAGATGCGATTTCTGCAGGAAATCATGAAATTGAAGCAAGGAATTGGAATCATAGCTTGAATGGGTGATTCCTATGTTAATCAAGGTTAGTAAACTTGATTTTAACCAAGTTCTTGAAGTGTTCTTGATTTGGTTTTATAGTAACTGAAATTTGTAAATTTCAGTTATGATTATGTGGTTTAGATAGTTTATTACTTCCATTAAGTCATGTTAAAAGGACTTAATTCAAGAAAATGGAAGTATATTGCTATTTATGATGAATTTGAAGTTTTGGGGTTGTTAGAACTAAGAACCCTAATTCTTCATTTTGATTTATTTAGTTGTTTTGAATGGTTGAAAACATTGTTAAAGTATAAGGTTTTAGCCTAGAAACAAACCCCAAACGATTAATGACTGGATTAAGGACTTAATGGGCCAAAACTGCGTGCTACAGTGCACAAATCGCGGCTGGACAGGAGACCTGCGCAGGCGCCAGGCGCGGTGCGCCCAAGACCAGGGCGGGGTGCGCCTAGGCGCAGTGCGCCCATCCCCTGGCGCGGTGCGCCCTCCTGGCAGGGGACTTCAGAATCGCTAACTTTCATTTGGCTTGTCCGTTTTAGCTCAAACTTGAACCGTAGGCTCGTTATGGTCTGAAAAGTTGGGGCAAATTATTAAATTGAGTTTTCGACCCCTCGGGGGCACTGTAGATCGATTCGAATGCCTCGGTGAATAGTAAATTTCATAAAAAGTTAGTAAACGGAAAGTTTATTAACTAGGCATTGTTTGCAATGATATTGTATTGAACTCTATTGTATTAGAGTCAATTGGAATGATTATTAACCTATTATCATTTGGTATATAAATGAATATATAGGTATGGGACAAAATGGTTGTGGTGCACGCAAAGGCAAGAAACAACCGGGATTTAAATGCAGCTAGCATCCAGGTGAGTAATCTCACTGATATCATATATGATATATGATGATTGAACTGTTACAGGTTAAAACAGCTTCGAGAGACGAAAATGACAAGTGTGAAGATATATGAAAATGACAATACCAGATAAGCCGTGAGTCTAGGCAACAGCGGGCTAACCCGTGAGCCATGGTTTATTTTGATGAGCCAAACTTATATAGACAACAGTGGGCTAACCCGTGAGTCTAGGCAACAGCGGGCTAACCCGTGAGCCAAGGCAACAGCGGGCTAACCCGTGAGCCATATTTGATCGTGAAAGAAACTATTAACAGATGGTGCGGCCTCTCGTGGCTATGATATTGGATGCTATATCCAACTAGTGCGGCCTATATGGCTATGATATGATTATACAGAAATGGTACAGCCTGATGGCTACGATACCGGGTCGTTGAACCCAAACTGGTGCGGCCTGCGGGCTATGATTCACATGCTAGAAATGATTTGGTGCGGCTTATATAGCCATGTCAAATGATATGACTTATATAGTCATGATATATGAAACAGTCAGATATGACTAAGAAACAGGGGACAAAAACGATAATTGAGAATTTGAATATTATTCTCTATTATATACATACGGCCTTGACGGCAAACAGAATTGATATGATCGGTATGCAAATAACTAATTAGACATGATAAAGTGATTTGATAATCACATGACATTTGATTAGCCGGTAAAGGTAGTACTTTGGATGCGATATCCTCAGATACACACGGTTAGCCAGTAAGGCTAGTAGTCTGGATTCGATATCCAGACAGTTATATGATTGTATTTTGATACATGTTATTTGCAGATTTGATTACTCACTGAGCTTTGTAGCTCATACCGTTTGTTAATGTCCCTGCAGGTTAGCATGATACTGATAGGGGACAAGATAGAGTCCGTGACTTCGGAGTGGGACTCATAGATGCTGTAGTAGCAGCCCGGCTTCAAAGGAGATTATGGTATTATATACTCTCCTTGATACACTTGTACCCGTTTTTTAAAAAAAAATACCCCTTTGTTATAGTTTTATGTATTAAAACCTTGGTTTTAAATGAAAAAATTTCAGGGGTGTTTTGTTTTAAAAGCCGGGTGTTACAGGTCCGGCCTCATGATCGTGGGCCCGGGCTGGGAATGGTTGGGGACATCGGCCCTGCTGAGTGGCCAACTCCAAGAGTACCTCCCCGATCCACTCAAGCTGGTCCTCCATCCTCGCAACTCGGGCCTCCAACCGATGGATGGCCGCTGGGTCCTCCTGCGGCTGTGTCGGGGCTGCGGGCTCTGGTGCTGACTCTGGCCTCCTGCGTCTCCTGCCAGGCTGGGCATACGTGGGCTGAGGTGCCTGAGGAGGCTCGGTCGATGCCCAGATGTACTGCCCAGGGCGCTGCAGCTCAATGAGCCGCATCCTCTCCAAGGTGCGTGCTGTAGTGCGCGATGGAGGTAGAGCAGTCACAGAAGCTGCCACGGGGGCAGTAAGGATGCCATATGAACAGGCCAGGCGGGTAATAAAATACCCCCTGGCTAGTGGGCTGCTGGTGGAGGCGCCGGAAGAGTGGGTGGAGAGAGCGATCGCAAGGGCGAAGGGGAGATGGAGGAATCGGGACGGGTTGAGGAGAGCCCATAGAAATGTCATGTCGTCCCCAGACACCTTCTCGCCTCCCTCCCGCTGCATGATGGAGGTGGAGACGATACGGTGCATGAGGCGGTGGAGTGGATCGCGTAGGTGGCTCTCCCTCGAGGTCTCTGCCTCGTACCTGACGTTGGACAATAGCGTCCATATCTCCATGTTGGGAGCCCGCTCCGGCTCCCCCTGAATGCACGACTCGAAGAACCGGGTGAAGTAACGGTGCTGGAGGTCTGCTGGAGTGTATAAGCCCACTCTCCTCCCGAACTCCCGGAGGTTGCACTCCCTGTGCTCACCTCCCAAACGAAAGCGTACCAGCCTGGAACGTGGGTCCCCCGCCCGAGGTGCGAACTGGACAGTGGATATGAACTCCAGTAGCAGCTCCGTGTAGACCACGTCCTCGTCCGTGGCCATAATCCTGTCCCAGCCACGGCATGTAAATGATGCCTCCTCATGGGTCCAGGTGCGATGTAAGAACGGCTCGATCGCACCCCATAGCCGTGCATCCCTCAGAATATCTCGATCAATGACTGTCGCCTCAAGGACCAGGCGACGAGTCAATGCATCCCTCCGTGAGGTATACTCCACTGAACTGGCCAGCTCCGCAGGGAACCGGAGGAAGGCATGCTCCAATCTGGACATCATCTTCAAAAAGAAAATATAGCCACAAAACAAAAAATTTTGCAAAATCAGTCCTTGTCTTCCCAGCCGCACTGCGGCGCGGCCCATGAGCAAGGGCGCGGCGCGGCGTGCGGCTGTTTCCAAACCCCGAATCAATCTCCTGATTTAACCTGCTAAATCTCAATATAATCATACCACAAGGTAGCCTAGGTGCCAACTAGCTCATCTAGGGTCTCCATTTGGCAAAACAAACACCCTATAAGCTAGCATTAGTGATTCTAAGTTTTGAACTATTTTGGGCAAATCACTAAAATTAACTACCTATTCGCTAGTTTTAACGAGTAATAGATAGTTAGAATGGCATACCTTGGTAGTGGGAACAAAATGAGCAAGAAAAATTGCAAGGAAATTTCGATAACCAGAGCTCCGAGTCGCGTGTGGGTCGTGTGAGCCGCGGCTTACCTTATTATAGGAGAAAACCGACTGATCGTTTACCGCGTCGCGGGTTTACGCTTTGCGCGTCGCGCGTGTCACCAAATCAACCCCTGTGCATCGGGTTGGTTTACGATCCCGCGTCGCGTAATTCAAATACCCGCGGCGCGGACTTCAAAAATTTCAAAACTTCTCAAATGACCCCACACTTATTTCAAACCACTAGTACCTGCAAAAAGATTGATGTATTTTTGTATTTTATTTCAAGAAATATATCCTAACTTATGACACGATGGGTTGCCTCCCAACAAGCGCTAAGTTTAACGTCTTCAGCCAGACGTACTACTCCTAAGCTGCATCTTCTTCTTCCTCTTGACCCCTTGATGGCATTTGCTGGTATTCTGGCATGAAATTGTTGGCCATCATTGTCATAAGGGATGTGAGTTGGGTCATTCGATCACTCACACCGCTGATCCATTGTTGTTGAGATTTCAAGAGCTTAAACACATTCGCCTCTCGTTCTCTGGATTCCTTTTCATATTGCTGGTGCCTTGCTTCCATCATCTCTATCATGTCCAGCAATTGTTCTTTGTCGATGGTGGACAACGGGTGGTCCTTGGTTTCTTTTAAAATTTCTTCTTTTCCTCCCTCTCCCGTACGTGTCCAGATCTTTTCCTTACTCCTAATTCCTGGCTCCATTAATGTTTTCCTATCTGCTTGTCTGCCATTTTCTTCTGAAGGTAATGATATTGGGTTCCCAAACATATTCAATCTTCTTTTCCTGGTCCCGAAGAAAATATCCATATCTCCAGTCTTGCAATCGATCACTGAACCAGCAGTAGCTAAGAATGGACGCCCTAAGATGAGCGCAGGTGCATCGTCCAGACTCTCATATTCCATGACCAGAAAATCCACGGGATAGAAAAAGTCCCCAACTTTGACTATGACATTTGTTAGCTTTCCCCTAGATACCTTAGTTGACTGATCAGCCAGCTGCAATACAACTTCCGCTGGCTCAATTTCTTCATTTTTGTACTTATCATACAGGTATCCTGGCAAGATGTTGACACTTGCTCCCAAATCTAATAGGGTGTTTCGAATAACCACGTCCCCTACAGTTGTAGTGATCAATGGTGATCCGGGGTCCTTTTCCTTTTTGGGCAGTGTTCCCAATAACGCCTCGCTAGCTCTCACAGTCAATCTCACAGTTTTTGGTGCAGGTGCTTTGCTCTTCCCATTTTGTTCACACATTTCTTGCAAAATCCTAGTGTCTTCAGGGGCATCCTTAAGCTCATCCCACAGGGGCTGATTTATTAAAGGCCCCGTTGATCTGGGTGCTTCCTGCTTCCTCTTTTCTTTCATATTCTTCTTTTTCTGCTTGATCCCTGCTATCGTTAATTGCTCTTCCTTTTGGACCTCTATTTCTGATTGAGTACCATTCT
The DNA here is from genome assembly GCA_023525715.1 of Cichorium intybus. Classification (NCBI taxonomy): domain Eukaryota; kingdom Viridiplantae; phylum Streptophyta; class Magnoliopsida; order Asterales; family Asteraceae; genus Cichorium; species Cichorium intybus. The sequence continues at coordinate 151,733,421 of CM042011.1, forward strand.
CAACCGGAACTCCTCCTTCTTTACCTTCCTCACTTCCTAGAGCCTTTTCTTCTTCCCCTAGTCTCACTTCACTCCCTACTTCAAACAAGTCCTCCAGAGTGACTTGTGACTTTTCGCCATCCTGATTCGACGGTGTTGACTTGTTCCTTCCCTGGACGCTGATTATGAGTAGGATTGACTTTAGTAGCACTCGGCAACTTGTGACTTTTCGCCATCCTATTTGTCGCTCCATATTTGCAATGGCCTTTGCATTCGCTTGAGATTGTTGTTGTGTAGCACTGACCATGTCATACATCTTAGCAATCATCTCTTCTTGGGTTCCCGGGATGTTATTGGTAGCATTGGTGGGTCCCCTGTTGTTGTTGTTGCTATTTGTATTTCCATTATGATTATTGTTGTTCGCAGACTGTTGTGTTCTAGGCTGACTGGTCGATTGATTCTGGTAATAGTTTTGCCTGAAATTTTGTTGCTGTCCTTGGTTGTATGGCCTGTAGGGTCGTCCGTTATTGTGTTGGCCTTGACCCTGGCCATAAACTTATTAGCTTCTTGAGTCTTAGGTCCTCCTTGACCTCCTTGTGATGAATTTGGCGGTCCATTCTGCAGTGTTGACATGAGCCTGTAAAACTTCTTGTTCAGTTCACTGATTTCTTTCTTCACTTCCTTTTTCCAGTCAGCATCGACTCCTACTGCTGCCGCCGTACTTGCAGTCTTCCTGGTAGAAAAGTTTGCCTTGGAGCCATTGCTCAACTGCTCCAAAAACTGCCAAGCTTCCTCTGGGTCCTGCCACATAAATGTCCCACTGGATGAGGCATTTATCATAGCCTGATGCGTCTCACTAACTCCTTCGAAGAATAACTTGACCAACTGCCACCTAGGAATCTCGTGATGCGGACAGGATCGTAACAGCTCCTTCAGTCTATCAAAGGCTTCATGAAAAGCTTCTCCAGGCTTTTGCTGGAAATCCTGGATAACTCTTCTGATTTCAGTTGTCTTACTCGCTGGATAAAATTCTTGAAGAAACCTTGCCTTGAGCTGATCCCATGTAGTAATGCTGTTTGATGGCAACGATGTGAACCAATATTTGGCTTTATCCTTAAGGGTGAATGGAAATAGTCTAAGCCTGAAAATATTTCTATTGGTGTTCCTAGGGTTATTAGCATTAGCAATCGCTAAGAATTCATATAAATGATTATAAGGATCGTCCTGCTTATACCCTCTAAACTCTGGTAATATTCCTAATAACTGAGGTCTTATTTCTACTTGCGAATCAATGTTATCAGAAATATAGATTGGCGATGAGTCATCATATTCCCGCGGTTGGAAATGTGATGCAACCGATTGCCGTCTCGGTTGTGCGAAATGTAAAGGTTGGGCGGGGTTACCATAAAGATGATCATTGTATTCCCGCTGACCTGGTGGTGGATATTATGGTGCTCTTCTGGGAGGTCCCCGACCTCTATTCCACTATGGTTGTGGTGCTGGTGGCACCCATCCTTCGTCTTCCTCGTCATATACCTCCTCCGTCTTCGGGTAATGGTATTGTGGTTGAGGCGGTTGTTGAAAGTGTATAGATTGTGTTGGTTGGAATGTGGGTTGAGGTTTAAAAATAACGGGTTGTGGTTGAGAAGTTGGTGTCTGATGTCTATAAGCTGGGGTGCCATCACGGGTCGGCTCTCCCCAAGACATTGCAGAAGTAAATGGATTGGTAGATTGTGGTTGTGAAGCGGGTGTAAATGGTGGAACAGATGGCAGAGTGCATGATGGTATGGGTGTAGGGGCTGAAACTGCACCACCAGAAGCACTCGTGCTCCCAAACTGAAACTCTGAAAGTGGGGGAATAGAAAACATCCCCATTGCCTCACCTGATGGTTCCTGGGCAACACTTACAAGACTACTGCTAACCTGACTAAAACTCATGATATTCAAACGCCTACGGGCACGGAGTTTGCGCGCAGTACGCTCAATCTCAGAAAAAAACTGCAATGGGGATAATTGCTTTCCCCTGCGGGTACGCATGCACTAGTGCAATACGCCCACAAAAATCAAAAATCAAATTACCAAATAATAACTTCAAAAACAGAAACAAGTTCCTACTACTCACCTATCCTAAGCTCACAGCTCCCCGACAACGTCGCCAAAATTTGACACGCGCAGAGGTCGTCGTGCGGTCAAAAATAAGAGAAAACCTAACACTCACTAGTATAGCGGTAGTCAGGGTCGATCCACAGGAGCTTCGTGGTTAGACTAGATGAGAGATTAACAACTAGTAATGTCACAGCTACAGTCGGAGGATCTGGTTTCTACCTTCCTAATCACTAGCAAATGAGACAATGATCAAACACACCAAAGCCAAGCTAAGCTATGCTCAAATGACCTAGTCACTTTCTGAAATCAGAAGTACATCTCTGAATCAGAAGCAATCAAGGGCATCCAAACTAGCAAAACCAAGCAAAGCATAAACTAGCTACTAACTAAAGTTCTACTGAACAGTTAACAGCCAAGGTTTAATGCTTACCAAATAACCTAATTAGCTACTGATTTCAGCTAAGAAAAACAGTCCCAAAAAGGTCCAAACACAATTCAATAACCAAAACCAAACACAAACATCCAAAACATCGAAATACCAACATTAAATGTAACCAAATGATTTTATTCACCCAAACTGAATTCCAAACATTCAATCAGTAACCAAATGTTACCAAAACAGAAACCTAAGTGCTCAAAGTCAGTGGTTGTCACTCCCAAAGACTTTAGCTACAAAAACCACTTGCTACTAAAAGGAAATTAAATTCAAAAACATAAAATACCAATTGAGAGTCTTCTGAAACGAAATCCTGGAGTCAAAGAGCTTCAAGGTCGATTTTACACCCGGTCTTTGCCAGGGTTTTTGGCTGGAAATGCCTCTATTTATAGTTGCAAATATCCCGTGACCGTGCCGCGCATAAGTGAAATCCGCGGCGCGCGAACTTATCCGATCCCCGTTTTTTCGTCATTTGAATGTGTTCCACCGCCTTAAGCCCGCGTCGCGCGTATCATAGATCCGCGGCGCGCGTACGAGTTCTCTTGATTTTTCATTCTTTCCACACTTCTTCCTTTTGTACACTTTTAGTCCCTGTTTCCATTCTTTTTCTCCAAACAAGTCCTGGCACGAAAAGTGAGAATACCTAGACATATTTGATATAATTTTATCAAGAACAGGGCTCAACAACGCCTAAAATACTTGATATCACTAGGCGTTGTCAACAACGCCTAGTAATATCAAATATTTTAGTCGTTGTTGAGCCGTATTCTTAGTGAAATTATATCATATATGTTGTGGTATTCTCACTTTTTCTGTCAGTGCTTGTGTGGAAAGAAATGATGTAAACAGGGGCTAAAAGCGTACAAAATGGAAGAAGTTTGAAGATAAAGATAAATCAAGCGAATTCATACGCGCGCCGCGGAATGTACAAAGGCGCGACACGGTGACTCAGTATTGAGGCGGTGGAGAATATTCAAATGCCGAAAAACCGGGGATAAACCAGCACGCGCGCCGCGGATTTCACTTGTGCACGGCGCGGCCTCTTAATTTTTGCAACTATAAATAGAGGGTTCTAGTTCGAAAAATGTAGCAAAGATCTGGCATAGGAACGAATCCCAAGGCTTCTTTGACTCCGAGTTTCAGTTTTTAGCAACCATAATTTGGTATTTTTATGTTTTTCTCTTTTAATTTCCAATTAGTTTAGTAGTTGGTAGATTTGGCTAGTGTCTTTGGGTGTGACAACCATTGATACTAGGTTTTAGTTTCTGATTTGGATGTTAGCTTACTGTTTTGAACAAGTGGATCTGAGTTTTAATATTTAATCATTCGGTTATTGTTAATTGCTCTCTTTTCGGTGTTTTATGCTTTTAAATGTTTGGATGTTTGATTGCATTGGCTGTTTTGATTTGATCTTGAATGTTTCTGAATTCCATTGCTGATTTCAGCAGGCAATTAGGATTAAGTATTGGTTTGGATGTTAGTTTAGTTCATGCTTGATTTGGATTTATTGGATTTTGTGATTTTTGGGATTGTATTGGGTAAAAGTCGGAAACTAGATCATCTGGCTGTAGAAGTGACACTACAGTTGGTAATCTGTTGCCTACCTTGACCACGTAACTCCTGTGGATCGACCTTGACTACCGCTATACTAGTGTGTGTTAGGTATTTTGCTATTTTTGACTGCACGACGACCTAGGCGTGTCAACTATTGCTTTCCATTCCGATCTCAGACCATTCAGAAATGTAACCTTTTGTTCAATATTGTTGCGTTCAAGCTTGTATTTAAGCATTCTGCTTAACAAGTGATTATAACGGTTGAATGTTTGATCCAACCTCTCTTTGGATTTCTGAGAAAAAGATCTGAATTCCGATAAGAGGGTTGTTTGAACCGAATGTTCAAGATCAGCATCTCCAGAGTATAATTCTTTCAGCCTATCCCAAATACCTTTGGCTGTATTACAAGAACTTACGAGACGAAAAGTATCCGGAGGAAGTGCGAATTGATTACACTATCTCGACAGAAGAATTTAACTCATTTAAACCCTAATATAAACTCGACAAAAGAATAGGAAATTGATTACACTATCTCCTACTCTGATACCAATTGTGAGAATAATAAAAAGATCGACAGGTTCGATAGATCGATTGTAAACAAGATGAATAAGAATCAAAGATCAAATTGATGTCAAATGATTATCTCCAAAACTACTCTAGAACAATTCGATAAAACTATTCTATAAGAGCAGATTAGGGCGTACACGATGGCCGTGAAAACGTTAACCCTAAAATTACATGCATGCCTCAAATATATAGGCTAAACCTAATGAGACCAAAATTGCGGAATGGACAAGCCCATCCGTTATACAAAAAGGCTAAACAAAGTACGTAATTAACACAACATAAAATACTCCAACACAGACCCTCTTCTATGTCAATCTCCTTATTCCACAAGACCTTAGTCTTGACATCTAGCATCACCAATGTTTGCTCCAAATATATCATAGGCGTTTGCTTTACAATATCACCCCCAACCGCACAATAGAGGACGCGTCGCGTTGCACAGTCTCAACTGAAAAATCTAGTAGTTGATACGAGTCCCACTAAGCTATATGTTACTTTTCTACACTTACAATGACCCGGTATACCCAAGGTCCATCTTGCCCCTAAAGCGATACCTTAACGACAAAACTCCGACCTGTAAACTTAGGTCCTAACGCTGCCTATCTTCATGATTCCGACTCAAAACAGTATGCAATCTCTTTCTGAACACAACAAAAGTCGTGACACCTTCTCTCGCACGACTTCTGCACAAGACACCATCGCTCACATGCTAACCATTGACATAAAAGAACTCTGCTAACATTGCATAGAACACCACAGTTCCCAGCAGGCTAAGAACGTAATCCCAAAGAAACTCCTTCGAGCATCTACATTGATCTCTCGATTTGGCCATTCGTCTAAGGATATACAACAATGAAACAAAGTTAAGTGTCAAAAACTTTGCGTAACCTTCTCCAAAACTCCTAGTTGAACTGAACCTCTCTATCTGATATCACCCAATCAGAATACCATATCGTGGTACCTCCTCCCGAGCCTTAACATCATCCACCTTTCGTAGACAAGGTCACTATAATAGGCCTAAAGCGAGCACTCATTGACAACGCCTAGTGATATCAAGTATTTTAGGCGTTGTTGAGTCCTGTTCTTGATAAAATTATATCAAATATGTCTGGGTATTCTCACTTTTCGTGCCAGGACTTGTTTGGAGAAAAAGAATGGAAACAGGGACTAAAAGCGTGCAAAAGAAAGAAGTTTGGAAAAGAATGAAAAATCAAGGAAATACGTACGCGCGCCGCGGATATATGGAACGCGCTACGCGGGCTTAAGGCGGTGGAACACATTCAAATGAAGAAGAAACGGGAAAAGATAAGTACACGCGCCGCGGATTCTTCATCTGCGCGGCACGGCCTCGAGAAATTTGCAACTATTAATAGAGGCAATTTCAGCTGAAAAGCAGAGCAAAGACCGGGTGTAAAATCGACCTTGAAGCTCTTTGACTCCAAGATTTCGTTCCAGCAACTTCTCAAGTGGTATTTTCATGTTTTGGATTTTATTTTCATTTAGTTAGACATTTGTAAGCTTTAGTTTGTATCTTTGGGAGTGACAACTATTGATACCAAGCTTTAGGTTTCTGTTTTAGTAGTATTTAGCTACTGTTTTTGGATGTTTGGAATCTGAATTTGGTTAATGAAATCATTTGGTTACATTTAATCTTGGTTTATGAGTATTTTGATGTTTTGGATGCTTGCTTATGTTTGGATTGTTTGGTTTGTGTTTTGGATCTTGTTTTGACCTTGTTTGGTACTATTTCCTTTGCTGAAATTAGTAGCCAATTAGGTTAGTTTTGGGCATTGAACTTAGCTAGTAGCTGTTCAGTCAGAACCCTAGTTATTAGTTAGGTTATGCCTTGTTTGGTTTGGATGCCTTTGTTTGCTTCTGATTCAGAGATGCACTTCTGATTTCTGAAAGTAACTAGGTTAGTTTGAGTCTAGTTTAGCTTATGCTTAGCTTGACTTTGTTTGATTATTGCTTTTTGATAGTTGAGTACTCAGAAACTAGGTCCTCCGACTGTAGCGTGACAGTACTAGTTGGTAATCTATCATTTAGTCTAACCAAGAAGCTCCCGCGGATCGCCCCTGACTACCACTGTACTAGTGTGTGTTAGGTAATTTTCTTTATTTTTGACCGCACGACGACCTAGGCGTGTCACTCATGCTCCATCAGTTTACAACATCCTAGATTTTATCAACATACTGAGGGATTCCTTAGTACTTCCGCGATGAATCCATATAGGCATGCCTCCAAATTCCACCTCATAAATTTTCGGAGACCAAAATTTGCTATAAGCCTGTTGGTGATCGGCGTTGACCTTCTTACCGAGCGAATATCTCTCCACATATCCATGCACATCTCCTTCCTGCCAGATCACCAATAATTCTCTCAACTATGATACACATCCATGTCACCCCTGGGCGAATGAAAAAAACTGAAACGAATGCTTCGTTCATTGCCGCACAAAGAGCCTCGCCCGTCTTCGATATCCAAAATCGACCAAAATAAGTTAGCCAACCTCTGCTAACCACCCCATATCGTCACTTGCTCGAACTATCCCACTTTAAGGCATTCCCTTTCATAGCTTCCTATCTAAACCCTTGAATAAAATCCGATCTGCAGGCCTTCGGGTCGCCCTGATCCTCCCTTGGATTTCATTCCTACCAGCTAAGCAGCCATCAGCGAAACCATGGTATTCTTCACCTCCAATTAATCTAGGACCTATGAATGTGTAGAAGTCCACCAGCATCCCCCGTCCCACTAGACAACCTGGGCACTAAACCTCAGCACCCGTGTAACCATTATCTCTTCCAGTGCATAAATCATCTTCCCCAAAGACAAGTCTGACCAATTAGCATGCTGTAACCGTATCTCGTACTCATGGGAACACGATGCAGTATCGCTACAATAAAAGACCCGACACTGCCGACCTGCACGAAGTACTCACCGGAACACAGTATAGCACTACCTTAACAAAGCATAGTACTTCCCATCCGGTCAACACCCTTTTCTCTCACCGGCCACGACGCAACACTACCACAAATAGGCGCAATACTACGTTACCCGCACGAGATACCAATCCCTCAAATCGTAGAATCCTAAATCAATCACTATACTAATAAGACCCAATCACTCCTAACCAACGCGTATCCTCGTTCCTACAATCCCTTATATTTTCCGAATAGCATGACCCTTGTCATGTCTTGAACTTGTCGATGCTTAATATGTTGCTTCCCTGCTGATCCTTCCGCATGATACACAATCTCACCAAACGTTTCCCCGATACCTCGTTTCGACCCATTCCTAACTTCCGCCCAACCTTTCCCGCCTTGGAAGGCTTCTCTCCTCGCGATCCTTTCCTTCCTTTGAAACTATTGACTAATGCTCATGAGACGAGTTGTCGTATAGCGCATATTCTTTTTCCCAAGGCTCCTAATCCACACGTATAGCCTTTGTTGAAGAATAAAGAAGATCCCATATCTATGGATAATTCCTATATGCCAATCATTCTGAGTGCCAGTCATTGCATGCAGAACCTTGTATCCCGAGTTGCCATAACATTCGCATTCTTGTGGTCAAACCAACAGGTCGCGTCGTATCCTCAATCTGGCGTCTCACCTTCCATGTTCTGCCCTTTTTATACCACAACTCGAATCTCTCGCTCCCATTACTGTCAAGGTCTTGCATCGAAACGAAAAGACAAAGGTCCAACGTTAACGGGAATAGTCAAAACTCCCGAGTAGGTGACCATGCCTTAACGAGAATAGTTAATGTTCTCCACGCCTTAACGAGAATAGTCAGAATTCCTGAGGAGGTGACCATGCTTCCCTAGGGTGGCTAAGATCCTTGCCTCTTCGTATGGTATACAAACTTCCAACTGCATCCTCGAGGTCGTAGAATTTCCTTCACTCCAAGCCATTCCAAATACCTTTACCCCAATGTGAAAGCTACTCGATGCACCAACAACCACTTATCAGCTCCAGTATGAGATGTCACTCTCATCTTCCTCCTCAAAGCTACCACAACTTTCCCTCTCCCCAAGGCCTTCGTCCCTGCCGAACGAGCTCCCTGCCTCGCCAGGTCCCGGATATCCATCCCCATGCTGGCTCCTTCATCGCCATGAGACTTCCATCACCCATGGCCGATAATGTCACACTGGGAGCCCTTCTTCCCCTTCTGCTTCAGACCCTCTACTTGTTGTAATCTGTCCGAGAAGTCATCTTCTGTGGGTCTTCATCTCATACGTCACACACTGCACGCAGTCTCCGCCATACAGTGTACGCAGTCTCTAATTACTCTATTTCCTGCTGCGTCGCAGGAACTCCATAATCCAACAGCCCCAGTGATGACGCCTAGTAATATCAGGTATTTTAGTCGTCGTTGAGCCATATTCTGAGTGAAATATATATCATAAACTGTTATATACTCATGTTTTTGTGTCTAGTGCTTGTATGCAAAATATATACAATACAGGGGTTAAAAGCGTGCAAAATGGAGAAGTTTGGATTGAAGTCCACTTTTAGGCGAAAACACACGCGCACCGTGATGAAGAAGACACGCGCGATGCGGGAAGGCGGTGTATCGGATCAGAGTTTCAAATTCAAAAAGCAAATATCATGGTTACATATAAGGACGCGTCGCGGATTTCACTCTTGACTGCCGCGTCCAGGAAATTTTTGCGACTATAAATAGAGGCTTTCGGTTCATGTTTTGGGAGCGAAGACCCGACCTTTGAGAGGAACTCAGGCCTCTTCGACTCGTATTTTCGTATTTCAGTGATCAATAGTTGGTAGTTGTGTACTTTTAGTTATTTTGTTGTTTTTTCAGTTTTGTTTATCGCGCGTTTCCAACGGTTCTGATTTGTAGAACTCACTGGACCGTGTGGATCTGGATTTTTAAACTGAATTTAGAATCATTTGGCTCGGTACTATTTTTAGTATTAATGCAAGCATTCAATTTTGGTTATTTTTCGGTTTCGTTTTCGGTTTACGATTATTGTTCGTTTGATCTATTATTGGGTGTTTTGCGATTTTGACTTTCTGAGTATACCACGGGATCAGAAAGTTTGATTGGTTTGGATCGAGAGTTGGATCTAAATAGTTTGATAATCATTAGGTTATGTTTTCGATATTTTCGTATTGTTTGGATTCGTGACGTTACACCTTCTATAGAGTGACACTATAGATAGGTTATTTCTGACACAGATTCAACCACTGACTCCACAGTTCGACCCTTACTTCCACTTAGCTAGTGTGCTTGTAAGGTATTAAATCTAGTATTTTTGACCGTATCGACAACTGCGACGATGTCACCTAGCAGCTGGATGGACACTTCCCGCTCCTCGATGACACAAGGTGACATGACGCCTTGATTAACAGGTCGGCACTTAAGTCAATCCGAATCCTCGTCCATCTCCCAAAAGGAATACCCGGTAATCTGTTGAAAATACGATAACTGATCTCCACGAATAAGGTTTTTTAAGCCGATTACTGTGTGACAGATATGTATTTTAGCTATAATATGCGGAATAAATATAAACTAAAATTAAGTTACTAAAGCTATAAATAAAGAAAATAAAGCGGTAAATCTAAACTAGACAGTATTTAAATAGACAGAAAGCGGTAAATAAAATAAATGTTAGAAGTTAGAGGTTGGATGTAATAAACGCCATTATCAACGACAAAGTGTTTTTACAATAAATAAAAGGTTAGAAGTTAGAAGTTAGAAGTTAGATGTCTCGGTTAAATACAGTCTACATATGTTGTTGTTGTCATGGTTCAATTTGTATGTCTTGGAATTTAGTACAATTGATTTATAAAGGTTTAAATAAATCAATAACGGCACAGGAAAATTATTGGAATTATAATCTCAAAAGAACTTATCGATAGCAGATGAAGATGGTGATTTTCTTTGAAGCGTCGATTCTTGTTCTTTGCTCGGTTTATCTTGCTGAATGGTATTTCTTCGGTTTTGTGTTGGTTTGGACGTGGGTTTGCTTGAGTGTGTGTATTGTAGTTGTATTGGTGCTGTATGGGTTTGGTGTCGGGTGGAGGTTTTGTTTCTTGCGGTTATATGGTTTGGTTCTTGTTGCCAAATTCAGAAATTTGAGTGTCTTGAGGTGTTTGGTCGTGGGTTTCTTTGAGTGTGTATGAGTATATATGTAAGGTGTTGTGCAAGAATGGCAAGAGGTGAGCTTCTTATTTATAGTTTCTGAAAACAGGGTTCGCCTCGCGACCATCTAGCCGTCGCGTCGCGAGGGTGCGTTTGTCGTGTTGCTTTTGGTCGGCCACTGGTTAGTGCGTTGTGTTGGTAGTCTCGCGTTTGAGAAGTTGGTGATGTCGCGTTGAATGTGCTTCGCGTCGCGACCGAGAGTCCCGTCGCGTCGCGATTGCTGTAGCAATCTGAACTCTTATGTTTTGCTCTTCTTCACGTCGCGACCATTGTGTCCGTCGCGTCGTGATTGCTGTAGCATCTTGTGTTTTGTATTTTTCTCTTTGGTTCGTAGCATTACTTCCTCAGGTTTGGTTGTTTTCTCAAGGTTTCTTGGGTCTTGATTAATGTTTGTTTTTGATCTCGAATTTACGCAACCTGAAATAAACTGATAATATTTGTTAGATAAAATAAAAACAGTTCATCTTATTTCAGTGATGGTCACATACAAAAATATTATTTTCAACAATTTCCCCCTATGTGATCATTACTGAAATAAGAACAGATTAAAAGGTAAGGTTGAAAATTCTTGAAATTTGGATAAAACATTTATAAAACCATATCACTTGTTTTGAAAAAGTGTGACTAGATTTTACTTATGTTTTAAAAAAATGTTTGTCAAGAATATTTGTTTCTGAATCAAGGTTTCATGTTCAATTATCAAAGGGTTTTTGTATATGTACTTTCATAATATTCCTTAAGATTTTATAACATTTATAAAGACGACGAGTGATCTTAATAGGTCGATTCAGATGAACTCTCATAGGTATAGCTCACACTTGACTGAGGTGTTTTGGTTGTTCTGGGTGCAGAACTGGTGTATAATCACTAAAGATGAGTGATATCTCTCGGTTTCAAGGTGTTGACTTGTGCTTAATATGGATTTATACCTATATACTTTAGTCACTTGGTCTTCATATTAGATAATCAATCACATAAGACTGGTTTCGGCATTACTCAGAGGGTTTCTTCATTCATGCCATTGATGTTCACTCTCTCTCCGTCGGGAAATACATGTAGAGGGGTTTAGAAATATTCATAGTGCAGTTTGCAACTAAGAATATTCAATTATGAAGGCTACAATATCCCGGTAAATCTTCGGTTTTAACAGTTATATTTGATAAAGCATTTGAGAATCTGTTTGTTTGAGAGATGTCTGTCTTTATGGATTGTTGTAATAACTCTTCTTTTGCTTTGGTGAAGTGTTCACCTTTGTTTTATCTTTTCTTGATTTTCGCGAATACCTTTTGTGTAAAAGATATCTGATGTGGTTACCAATTGTGATTTGTTGACATCATTTGTTGGATATGACTTTGCGTTTTTTGAATTTTCTTCGGGTTTTCTTGGATATGACTTTGTCGTTTCTTCAATTGTCAGACTTGCTATGCAAGATGATAAATCTTTTCTTGATGTGGCTTGATTGAGGATAGGGATAGGTGATATAAAAGACAGTTTGTCTAATATATAAGAAAATGAATGTATCGTCCCTGGTCATTTTGATATCTAAGCAAAAATGAGACTAGCATCACGGTATAAGAGCATAAATCCTATAATTCATAATGAAAACACCTTTGCTCACAGAAATGAATTCCACTTAGCAGTTGAAGACGAGGCACAAATTTTCACAATGGTTTGGTTTTCATCTGAATCTCCTGATCTTATGTCCCTTAATAGATAAAATCGTTATAATTGAAATAAATTCAAAGGGAATAGGAGAATGTACATAACGAAAATTTTGAGATTTGAACCTTCACTTTAATTTAAGAATCAATATGACTGAGAACATTCATCGAGCATAAGTATCTGAAAATTTAGTCAAGAAGATGTTAATCACATGGTTTTATAAAGACTTTAAAGAGATAAAACTTTATCCTATTTTTTTGTGATTTTTGATTATGTGGATGTTTTTGGAAAATTTTGGTTATTTGAATGTTTTTTTTTTTGAAAATTTTGGTTATTCTATTTGAATGAAAGTAAACACTCTTTTGTACAAACAAAAAGTAAGAGATTAGGGATGGATGTTATCTGGATTTAACATTCCTAGACGGCCTAGGAAGTATTGAAACTTGGTTTCGTCTAGAGCCTTAGTAAAGACATCGGCAATTTGATCTTCGGTGTTGATGAAGTGCAATTCGATATGACCCTTTTGAATGTTGTCTTTGAGGAAATGATATCGAATGTCGATGTGCTTTGTCATGGAATGGTGCACGGGATTGTGAGAAATGGCAATAGCGCTGGTTGAGTCACAAAATATGGGAATTTGTGAGACTTTGTAGCCATAGTCACGTAATTGAGTTTGCATCCACATGACTTGTGAACAGCAGCTTGCGGCGGCTACATATTCAGCTTCTGCGGTTGAAGTGGACACGCATGATTGTTTCTTTGATGTCCAACTTACCAGTCTGCCTCCTAGAAATTGGCAAGAACCAGATGTGCTTTTCCTGTCTAGTCTGCATCCTCCATAGTCGGAGTCGGTGAAGGCGTTAAGCTGAAAATCAGAGTTAGCTGGATATCAAAGGCTAAGAGATGGAGTTCCTTTAAGATATTTGAAAATTCTTTTCACAGCTATAGCATGAGATTCCATAGGATTGGCTTGGTATCTGGCACAGACACATGTAGAAAACATGATGTCGGGTCTGCTGGCTATGAGGTATAGGAGTGATCCTATCATTCCTCGATATTTCTTTTGATCAACAGGCTTGCCATTTAAGTCTGCATCTAATTTGTAACCAAGGGCCATTGGGGTTTTTGCTGTATTGGATTTGTCAAGAGAAAAACGAGTTAGAAGATTTTTGACATAATTTTCTTGATTGATGAAAATTCCATCTGATGATTGTTTGACTTGAAGTCCAAGAAAAGTAGTCATTTCTCCTATCATGCTCATCTCAAATTTGCTCTTCATTAAATCTGCAAACTTGATACTCAAAGATTCATCAGTAGAACCGAAAATAATGTCATCGACATATATTTGAACGATTAACAGATGTTTATTAAAGATTTTACGAAAGAGAGTTTGATTAATTGAACCTCTTTTGAATCCTGATTCTTCTAGAAATGTTGACAATGTTGAATACCAGGCTCGAGGTGCTTGTTTTAAGCCATAAACTGCTTTTTGTAGCTTAAAACTGTGATTTGGGAACTGTGGATCTTCAAAACCTGGAGGTTGTTGAATATACACATCACGATCAATCTCTCCATGTAAAAATGCACATTTTACATCCATTTGGAATACTTTGAAGTTCTTGTGTGCTGCATATGCTAGAAAGATACGAATGGCTTCGAGTCTTGCAACTGGAGCATAAGTTTCATCGTAGTCGATTCCTTCTTGTTGTGAATAGCCCTTGACGACTAGTCTTGCTTTGTTTCGACAAACTATTCCTTGATCATCAGTTTTGTTTCTGAAAACCCATCTTGAACCTACTACAGTAACATCGGGAGGAGTAGGAACAAGATCCCATACTTGGTTTCTTTCGAATTCAGCTAGTTCTTCTTGCATGGCTTTGACCCAGTCTGGATCTTTGAGAGCTGAATGGATGGTTTTGGGTTCAGTCATGGATAAGAATGCTCCGTATAAACATTCATTTGAGGTAGCGGCTCTTGTTTGAATACCAGAATTGGGATCTCCTATGATTTGTTTTGCAGGATGATTCCTGGTCCATTTGTTTAGGCGAGTTTTTTTCAGGTATTTCGATTGGTGTTTCTATGTCCCATTGTTCTTCTTGGTTAGGTGATTCTGTTGGGAATAGATTTTGGGTGTTGTCAGATATGTCTTTTTGGATTATAGGGTGAGAATGGGGTAATGAAGGTTCCCCCATAGACGATGCACTGGGATCATTTTGGACAGGTGGATTGGGAGTGTTCAAAGAGGGATTTAGTGTTGGTAGTTCCCCCTCAACTTGATCTGCATTTTCTTGGTTTGATTGTGAAGTTTCTGCATCAGAGTTACCTGTAGGAATAGTAGTAGATGTTAGAAACTCAGAATTATAAGCGGTTTTGGGTTGTTCAAAAAGTAAATCAAGATCGATTTCTATGTCCGTAGAAGGCATTTGTTGAATTGGATTTTGAAAAATATTATCAATCATTTTAGAACCAAAATGTTTACGATCCAATTTCCTGACATAAAATTCATCGTAATGAACATCAGTACTTTCTTCAATTACTCTAGTACGTTTGTTCAGTACTCGATAAGCAGCTGAGGTAAAAGAGTAACCAAGGAAAATTCCTTCGTCTGATCTTGATTCAAATTTTGAAAGGTGATCTTTGTTATTCTTTATGAAGCATCGACAACCAAAAATATGAAAGAATTTGATGTTTGGTTTTCGGTTGTTAATGACTTCATATGGTGTTTTATGAAGATGTTTATGGATTAAAGAACGATGTTGAGTGTAGAAAGCTGTGGCTATTGCTTCTGCCCAGAAGTATTGTGGTAGATCAGCAAAGAAAAGCATTGATCTTGCAGCTTCACACAGAGTTCTGTTCCTTCTTTCAACTACTCCGTTCTGTTGTGGAGTGTATGGAGCAGACAGGTCGTGTTCAATTCCCTTGTTTCTGAGAAACGAATCTAGAGTTATGTTTTTAAACTCAGATCCATTATCACTTCGGATTCTACGAACAGGTCGTTTGAGCTTTAATTCAATCTGTTTGATGAAGTTGATTATTTCTTCAGGTGCTTCTGACTTTAACCTTAAAAAGAAAACCCAAGTAAAGCATGAATATCCATCAATAATAATAAGGATGTATTTCTTCCCTTTTATGCTTTGGGTTTTTGCAGGGCCACAAAGATCAATGTGCAGTAATTCTAGTGGTTCGGATACACTAGATTCAGGAATGCTTTTATGAGAGGATTTGGACAGTTTTCCTCCTTCACAAGCTGCACAAAGAGTTTCATTATCAAGTTTCAGTAGTGGCAGTCCGCGAACAAGATCATTTGCAATCAACTTGTTGATGTATCCGAAATTGAGATGGGAAAGACGACGATGCCACAACCAACTAATATCAGCTGAAGCTTTGGATAAGAGACAGATGTCTGGTTTTCAATAGATAAGGTCCATATCTAATGGATACATGTTGCCTAGACGATCAGAATTAACTAGAATGGCTTTGGTCTTGGCATCCATGATTATGCTTCGTTGTTTGGTGAAAAGAACTTCATGATTGTTGTCACAGAGTTGTGATACGCTGATTAGGTTGTGTTTCAGGCCGTCAACGTAGGCTACTTTCTTGATGGTGAAGTGACCATTTGTTATGTTTCCATAACCTTTGATTCTTGCAGTCATGTTATTTCCAAAAGTAACATCTTGTTTGGATTATGTGGGTTTGAAGTCTCGTAGAAAGCTCTGGTTTCCTGTCATATGCTTGGAGCAGCCACTATCGATATACCATGTGCCATCCTTGGGCTCTCCAGCACAAAGTGCCTGCAATTAGACAGAAAGTTTAGGTACCCAAACCATGGTGGGTCCTGATTTGTTAATGGTTTTTGATAATTTGGAATCATTGTAATATTTGTTGATTGGACGGAATGGTTGAGGTTTAAGTTGATTTATTAGATTTTCCCAAAGTGAGATTTGTTTTTGAAAACCTGTCATTTGAAACGATTTCTGTTTTTGTGAAAAGTATCCTATATGTGAAGTTCTGTTTGATAACCTTTATTTGTATCTGGGATTTTGATGATTTTGAAAAACATTATGATGATGGAATGGAATTTGGTGAAATGATGGTTTCTGAAAGTTCCCTGAGAGATTGAAGTTTATCTCTTGAAAGCGATTTTGAATTGGTTTTTGAAAAGGTTTTGTTTTGGATTAAAGGTTTGTTTTTGTGGCACAGAGACTGGTTTCAAAGGTTTCTCTTGGGTTTCTTTGAAAACTTTGGGCTTGCTTTGTTCTTTTGGTTTAAAGACAGCTTGAATGGGTTGTTGATTTGTCTGCTGTTTCTTTGAATACTTTTGTCCCAGACTGTTCTTTCCAATAAAGGTTGAGTTTAAAGAGGGAAAGACAGTTGGAGCAGAAGTACTACCAATCTGATGAACAGAATTTTCTCCATTTAAGAAATTTTCAAGTTTGATTGTGTCATCATTCTTTGTTAGTTTAGTAGATCTCAATTGATGAGTTACTGAACTAGCAGAGTCTGATTCAGATTTTACAACTCTTTTGAATGACTTGTTGAAAAAAGTATTATCTGGGCTGCAGTTGATAACTGTTTCATCATCTGAATCGTCCTCATTAGCAGATAAGAAAAAATCTGGTAGAGGCGATTTAGAGTTTTCACAAATTGTCCCATTTTTCTTTTCGGTCTTTTCATTTTCAAAGGATTCTCTTCCAATTCCTGGTTTATAATTCGTATCAATTTTGCCAGTTCCTAAGTTGTTTGCTTTAGTGAAAACATCATCACTCAATTTTCTGGCAATATTGATAGAATCCAGTTTTCCATGAAATCTTTGATTTTCGGATTCAAGAAATTTGATTTGTTTTGAAGAATCATCTAGTTTTAGAATTAAACTAGTGTTTTTGTCAGTTAAATCTTGAATTTTTTGTTTTAACTGAAGGACTTCCTTTTCTAAGGTATCTTTTATTTCAGATGAAATAACAGATTGATTTTTTATTTCTAAGTCCCTTTTTTGTTTTAGAGCTTCATTTAATTGTTCTAGGACGTGATTATTTTCTTCAGATTTTCGTTCAATGTCTCTTTCAAGTTTGTCTCTAGTCCTTGTAGATTCTCCAAATCTGAGTTGCAAGGTTTGTAATTCAGATTTGTAGATATCAGATTTGACTATTGTGTCATGATACAGTCTGAGATCAGCTTTTAGACTGTTCTCAATCTTAGTCATGTGGGACTCAAATGGTGTTCTTGAAAGACCGAGTTCTGAGATCATAGACCATACCTGATCGATGACATATGGAGCTCTTGTGGTTGGTTCATTGTCAGCCATGAAGCAGAAGTTTGACTGAGCTGGTTCAGTATCTGTTTCATCATCAGAAGTTGGCCAGTGTTCCACGCTAGGTTCGTGGAATGCCATCAAAGCTTTTTTGCTTTGCTTTCTTTTCTTGTTTCTTCAGCTCTTCGGCTTTTTGAGCATAGTAAGGTGAGTCTTTGACCTTGACTTTGGCTCGACAATCTCGGGCATAATGATTTAGTCCTTTGCATTTGTGACAAATGATTACGTCATCATCATCATCGTTATTGTCAGCCTTTTGGCTCTTAACGGGTGGTCTTTCAGATGCTTGAGTTTGTTTCTGTTGAGATGGTTTTGAATGATTTTGCTGAAATCCTGAACTTTGGTTATTATAAGAGTTGTGATTATTTTGAAAACCACGATTCTGAAAGTTTTGTCCAAAAGTGGATCTTTGTTGAAAATTTGGTCTGAAGTTTGATTGATTCTGATGTGGCAAAAATCTTTCGAGATTAGTGTTTGCTACCAAAGCACACAATTGTTGGTAATCAGCTTCATTATTTGGATCAGACAAGTCACAAGAATTACTTAAAAAAGCTTGGTTTTGATTTAAATCAATTTGACTTTGATCAAGAAAATGTGTTTGGTTTTGAGAGGATGTTGACAACAGAGCAAGTGGTCCTCCAAAAGAAGTAGACGTTGGTGGGTCAATCGAGGATTCATACGATTGTAATTCTCCGTACAGATTATACAAAGATTCAGTATGAATTGGTGGATTTCCCTGAATGATTAGTTTTACCATTTTCTAGCTTTCATAAAGGTTGTTTAAAAATTTGAGGTTTATCTCATGCTGTGACTTTTTGATGCCCAAATTATTCATTTTGATGGTAATGAGATTGAATCTGTCATGACCATCATGGATGGTCTCATGTGAAAACATTTTGAAGTTGTCAAATTCGTTTAAAACAGATGTTTTCTTGTCTCCAATGATTCTCTCATTTCCTTCAAAACGATTTTTCAAAGTTTGCCAAATTTGGTTTGCAGTTAAAAGGATTATATCATTCATTTGGCTTAGAATACTGTGGGGTATTCCAGACACAAGTTCCTTTTTGGCTTGAAGTTCAAGTTTCTTCCTTTCATTCAGTATATCCAAGTTACTCGTAAGAGAGGTCATGTTATCTGGTAGAGATCCGTCTACACATTTCCACACATCTTCACTTATAGAGTTAAGATGAAGATTCATACGACCTACCCATGATTTATATTCTTCAGGAATAAGAATGGGTGCTCGAGTACCTGAACCTATACTGTTAGCAATAGATACAGAATTTATGTTTGAGTAGTTTGCGGAAGACATTTTTAGTTGGTTTTATTATTATTATTATTATTATTATTATTATTTTTTGAACAAGTGATATTAAGATGAAATTTTTAAAGAAAACTTATTGGTGGTTTAAAAACACGCTACACAAAAGTTTTCGACAAAAATTTCAGACTAAATCACACGAGCTCTGATACCAATTGTTGAAAATATGATAACTGATCTCCACGAATAAGGTTTTTTAAGCCGATTACTGTGTGACAGATATGTATTTTAGCTATAATATGCGGAATAAATATAAACTAAAATTAGATATGTATTTTAGCTATAATATGCGGAATAAATATAAACTAAAATTAAGTTACTAAAGCTATAAATAAAGAAAATAAAGCGGTAAATCTAAACTAGACAGTATTTAAATAGACAGAAAGCGGTAAATAAAATAAATGTTAGAAGTTAGAGGTTGGAGGTTGGATGTAATAAACGCCATTATCAACGATAAAGTGTTTTTACAATAAATAAAAGGTTAGAAGTTAGAAGTTAGAAGTTAGATGTCTCGGTTAAATACAGTCCACATATGTTGTTGTTGTCACGGTTCAATTTGTATGTCTTGGAATTTAGTACAATTGATTTATAAATGTTTAAATAAATCAATAACGGCACAGGTAAATTATTGGAATTATAATCTCAAAAGAACTTATCGATAGCAGATGAAGATGGTGATTTTCTTTGAAGCGTCGATTCTTGTTCTTTGCTCGGTTTATCTTGCTGAATGGTATTTCTTTGGTTTTGTGTTGGTTTGGACGTGGGTTTGCTTGAGTGTGTGTATTGTAGTTGTATTGGTGATGTATGGGTTTGGTGTCGGGTGGAGGTTTTGTTTCTTGCGGTTATATGGTTTGGTTCTTGTTGCCAAATTCAGAAATTTGAGGGTCTTGAGGTGTTTGGTAGTGGGTTTCTTTGAGTGTGTATGAGTATATATGTAAGGTGTTGTGCAAGAATGGCAAGAGGTGAGCTTCTTATTTATAGTTGCTGAAAACAGGGTTCGCGTCGCGACCATCTAGCCGTCGCGTCGCGAGGGTGCGTTTGTCGTGTTGCTTTTGGTCGGCCACTGGTTAGTGCGTTGTGTTGGTAGTCTCGCGTTTGAGAAGTTGGTGATGTCGCGTTGAATGTGCTTCGCGTCGCGACCGAGAGTCCCGTCGCGTCGCGATTGCTGTAGCAATCTGAACTCTTATATTTTGCTCTTCTTCACGTCGCGACCATGGTGTCTGTCGCGTCGTGATTGCTGTAGCATCTTGTGTTTTGTATTTTTCTCTTTGGTTCGTAGCATTACTTCCTCAGGTTTGGTTGTTTTCTCAAGGTTTCTTAGGTCTTGATTCATGTTTGTTTTTTATCTCGAATTTACGCAACCTGAAATAAACTGATAATATTTGTCAGATAAAATAAAAACAGTTCATCTTATTTCAGTGATGGTCACATACAAAAATATTATTTTCAACATAATCTTCTAGAACCTATCTGTAGATTCCCAAGCCACGATTTCTAACTAGCTGCTAATTCCTTCTCGCTCTATCATCCTAACCCAAGCTAACCCAAGTCAAATGCTTGATAATTCGTAATTCAGGTACCTCCATGCCCCAGTAGCTGAGCTATACTTGCATTAAGCTTCATTTCTTCTCTTAGAGCAGTAATTCTCCCCCACTTGGATTCTGCACCAATACCTAGTGTTGATCGCGATCGATCAGCGCCTCGAAGCTTTGCAATCAATCCAATCCTCATACCACACAGATTTAGTCCATTGGAAAGGAACAAGGTCACATCCATAGACATTCGAAACATCGCTGTGAAAAACCTAGACGCATCGTCTAGCAAACCCGGATGCATCGCCTAACCCATTGTTGTCAATCATAGCCCTCGTTGATACCTCGACGACTATTAAATTTGGCACCTTACGTTCCATCTCGATCCATCTCGATCGGTCACATCCGAACCGACTCTTGATCCATTCTTCTTGATCGAACATCACCACGATGAAGACGTGTACTGTCTTGTTGCCGCTAATCCATAATGTGAATCATACCTTATTCTCTACTCTATTTGGTTCCTTTGAAATTTGGGTAACTCTTCCTGACTCAGGTATGAATCCTCTGCTTTCGGTACTACGGGCCCTGTACTACTTTCAACACCTATTCATACTTGTTCGAAAAATTTTCACCCAATCCTCTAAGTCGCCACTCACTCGTCTATTAGATATTTGTATTCATACGGTCCCGTACCAAAGTGCCCAACGCTCATCCTAGGCTACCTAGTATCTCATACCCCACCCGTGCCTAAAATAACTTCTGCTAACACTGTCAGGTTGCCTCACGGACACACAGTCGTATGCAATCGAGAATAAGATAGACATTTGAACAAATGATCTTACCCCAAAGTCAAAACCAAACAAGGAACAGCCAGTAAGGCCAGACCAATAATTATTAGGCTATCTTATCCTAATTTTATATAACCTAATAGCATTCACTAAGCAACCTAATAGTGTTAACATAGATTCTAAAGCAGCACATAGTAACAAATAACAGGCAGTAAGGCATCCTAATCCAAGAAGTTCTAGCATACATTTCCTTACTAGGTTCTATGCCTACTTTCTAGTATAACACATATAATCACATAGCACAAACTTGGCATGGACAATTGGGAATCACAAAACTTACTTGAGCTCAGTTGACGGATCGCATCGCATCTTCTTTTATCAAAATAACTTTTTCAAAAATCATTTTCACAACAAAAAACTCTCAGTCCTAAGTTTGAGTTTAGATTCCCAATACAGTTCATCCAAATCCCTCAAACCAAGGCTCTGATACCAACTTGTAACACCCCAATTTCCAACCAAAAATTTCTTTAAATTATAAGTAAAAACATAAATAATCTTATTAGAATGTTTAAACAGTGTTCATCAAAACTATTATCAGAGTGTATACGTCCCATCATTATAAAAACTCTATTAACAAAATAATTGCAAAACATAAATATGCGATGCACCGCCATCATGGCGAGCTCACCCCTTTATCAACTGTGGTTCCTGAAAATGTTTTAAAATCAACGGGTAAGCCAAAGCTTAGTGAGTTCCACAAATTACCATACATGCCCACACATTCAACAACCAGCCATCAAGAACAACCCGACCCTACCCGTGATACAACACCTACGAGCGCCCATGATAAAACACCTATGGGACATGGGGCAGTTCTACCCATGATACAACACTTATGGGTTCCCGGTATTGGCCCTGCCTATGATACAACACCCATGGGACAAGGAGATAGTCCAGCCCGTGATACAACACCGACGGGTGAACATGCATAAGTACTAAACCTAACAACATATAATAACCACAATTATAGAACAAATCATATAATTGTAAATAACACGCAAGTTTCCTAACATGCAACATCATATAATAAGGTGAGGATACTCACTTTAATCCAAAACTACGTCGATATCTCTAATATCCCAATCTAGGCTCGTCCGATCACCTAAATCCCACACACACAACATACCAACCAAAAGGTATGTAAGCTGGATCTTGAAAGACGTGACTCGGCCTTCTAAACCTTCAGAAAAATGCCTCAAAAACACTCTGAGTCTTGGAAATTGATTAGGGTTTCCGAATCTCTTCTTATGCTGAAGTGAGCCACTATTTATAGACCTAGAGGAAGTTAGCGTCGCTAACTCCAAGGTTAGCGTCGCTAACCTTGCTCCTCCGGAAGACCAGGCTTGGTCAGTCTTGAAATAGTGACCACCCATATTCTCAACAACAGACCATTAGCATCGCTAATGGAGAGGTTAGCGCCGCTAACCACCAATAGCGTCGCTAATGGTTAAAGTTAGCGCCGCTAACTTCGTCCATTAGCAACTTTGGGAACGGGTCTTACAGATTGAGTGTAAGGAAATTCTATTGTGATCTTTCTCACCGTGTCAAATCATCCTTAGTGGTGTGTATGAAGGAGGGCACAAATTTTACATAGTTTGATCCCAGATTTAATAAGTAGCGGTACGGTTATCTCTATATGACCTGAATGAACGCAAATTAGTAAAATTTGATACAATACATTGTTTAGGAATCAAAACTGAAACCATGAGCGATCAATTCTTTTTATTATTGAATCAAACCCTTTGCAAGCATTGCTTTATGAATTTGTTTACCTTTAATTCTGTTGAACTAGTTGTAAACCATAAGCTCCTCTTAGATATGACCCTTACTTGATGTAGCTAATTAGTGTCTTTAAGGTTTATTTTTTATTACATCAACGACTTGGATCAATATCACAGCTTCACAATGAATTAGACAAGATTTTATGCCCTTAGCTTCAAAGCTTCTAGGATCCAGCTTCCTTATCGACAACTCCTATTCTTGGCAATGGTGAGTTTTCAGCTTGGGAGGGAAGTTCATGAAAATCCCAATGCGGCTTCAAGAAATTTTCTCTCGATTAGGGTTGTACGTGTCGCGATTTACATACATGCATGCTAGGATCAAGATTTTGGTCGTGCTACCCTTCAAAGCTGAGGCCCTAAGGCCGATCCTGATGGAAATAGGCAAACAAATAAACTTAAACTCTTAAGTTTACATGCAACCTAAAAGATCTATGTTTTCCATATTGAACATATAAATAAGTACATCTAAAGGAAACCTTAGGTATAATCAGAATTACTAAAGAGGGTTTCTGGATTACATACCTTATTTTTATTATAGCAAATAACAATTATTCCTTATCTCATTGATCTCTCAAAAACAAGCACCACAGATGTCGTGCCTCTAATGGTTCACACCCAAAAGTCCAAGTAAAGGTTAATTATCTTAATTATCTTATTAAGAAAAGCTCGATATAAAACCCTAGAGAATGATTATAGATTCTGCTTGAGAGAGAAGAGAAAATTCCAGAGAACTGTCTACAGAGAATGGGGCAGAGAATAAAGTATCAGGGGAGGGGTATTTATAGCTTCAAAGGGTGATAAGGATAAACCTCTTTTGAATTCAAACAATATAAACCCTTTTATCTTCGAAACCCTTTTTGTCTGTCCGGGACGCGCGCGTCGCTGCTATCCTTGCCTGCGCCGCATGTATAACTTCTAAATCGATCAGCAAATTATAGCTTCCAAAAGCTACTGCCGAACTCTGACCCAGTCAGTTACGTGTCCTAAGATAAGTGATCATATAATCCTCCATTCTGCAAGATATCATTTGGACATGAGACATGAATTAGAATCAATCTCATTGTCCAATACTTTGTTTCCCGATTTCTGATTTATGATGATATAGGACTTCTAAGTGAGCACATCAATTCAGGCCTGGCTAGGCCCAGCACTATAAGTCATATGGTGACTATTTACTAATTGGATTAGATAGTTGTCAAACTATTTCATCAACCAATAATATTGAACCCTATGGTATGGTGTGCTTAATAACACCCCACGATTACAACTCGGTGTCTTTTGACATTATGATATAGAGTTTATAACATTTATGATAGAAGTTATAACAGTTTTTTAACGACTCTTGTAATCAGATTCATCCTTAACTTCCAATATATATATATATATATATATATATATATATATATATATATATATATATATATATATATATATATATATATATATATATATATATATATATATTGCAAGTTAAGGATGAATCCGATTACATGAGTCGTAATATTCTACAGCTACGCTAGGTATATATATATATATATATATATATATATATATATATATATATATAAATATATATATATATATATATATATATATATATATATATATAGAGAGAGAGAGAGAGAGAGTTAGGTTCTTGTGAGAACCCAAAAAACCATGAGATCTTGAGGACTCAATCTGAACCACAAAGATCAAAAATTTGGAAGGCTGTGATGAAATGTGGCAATCCTGTAATTATTAACAAATCCAATAATATTTTTGTAATTTATAATAAGCTGTCAAGGGTATTATAAGAATTAAAAAAACCATAATAGGATATCCCTAGAAATTGGCTATTTATTTTAGGTAAATACCACTCCCTCTCTCATATACTATCTCTCTCTCTCTCTCGCGTATCTCTCCTCTCATCAGATGCATATACTCGCAGTTTACCTTCAACATCGGTATTCTCTCTCTCTCTCTCTCTCTCTCTCTTCGTCTTTCCCACCACGTCTTCAATGAATCTGATCGGTAAGAACCAAGGCGTTGTACAGTCTCCCCAAATCGACACAAGCTGCAGAAAGCAAGAAAGAATGAGAAAGGAATTGATCAGAGAGTCGGAAGGGACGATCTTGGTCCATGTAGTTCGCGATTCTAGGGTTTTGATGTGTGTCTGATTTGACTTGAAACCCAGCCCAAATATTCTAAAATCGCATGGTCAACACTCAAGGATCCCCTTTTCTTCTATATCCAGAACGTGGCAGCAAGACGAACAAGCTAACCTCAAAAGCAACAATTTCGTTGTTGAAGGTCGGCCATGGCGCTGTAGCGTGGAGGTTTTTGGAGGGCGGCGGCAGGTGGCTAAGGATGACCGTCGGTTGATCCAATTTCTCAGGTGAACTGTTGGATGAACGGTTGTTAAAATCAGATTTTTTTATCGTTCTTGTTTCTTGTCGTTTTCAATTTCGCTTGACCCCTTGCTTTCGTAGCTACCTTGAATCTCTGATCTTCACCACTTTCTTTAGGTATGCGTGTGTTTGGCAGCAGAACTGGTGCGAAATTTTGAGGAACATAATCTTGCTATTGTCCGCAGGTATTTCTGTTTCAATCTATAAGCATTTTTTAGAGTCTTTTGGATTAACTGGTTGTTAATATCAGATCTTCCTTTAGTGTTGTTGTTTCTCACGTTTTGAATCTTTAGTAAATAGTATATGTATTTTTAAAGAATAATATTAGTTGGCGTATTTTGAAATATATATGCTCAAAATTTAATTGGTTTTAGGCTCTTGTGATATATGTATTCTTAAGTTCAATTCGAGTGAATTTTTTAAATTAGTTGGCTGATTTTTTTACCAGCTTGAACTTATGTTTTGTGCCCAAAGCTTAAACATTAAATTCAATTTTTGTAGGTGACCGATATATAGTCTGATTTCAGCCCTAAAAGGTTCGATTTTTTTTACTAAATACATTCGTGCATATGTATATATATATATATATATATATATATATATATATATATATATATATATATATGTGTGTGTGTGTGTGTGTGTGTGTGTGTGTGTGTGCATATATACATAAATACATATGTGCATATATACATAAATACATACGTGCATATATATGATAACTTGTGTATATCCATGTTTGTACATACATTCCTTTGAATGTGAATTCATGCAGGTGCATGTGTATATGTGCAAAAACGTGTGTGTACACATGTGTGCATATGTGATTACATGTGCAAAAACGCGTGTGCATATGTGTGCATATGTGCATAGGTGTTTATATGCATATAAATGTGTATGTGCACATATACATATATGCCTATATATGATAAAAATAGATGTACATTTGTCCATATGTGTATATCCATGTATGTATTTATTTTAATGATTTTGAGTATACATGTGTATTAATTTATATTAATGTTATTGCAGATTTTGGAGAAGTTATCGAGCAAATTGAAGAAATGAAAATTGAAAATTTGAGGAATGAAGACATCATGAATTTTCGTTGTATTTTTTATATTTTTTGTATGTAACGTTCATTATTTTTCGTTGTACTTTTTAAATTTTATGTATGTATCGTTAAAAATAGTTGTATATTCTTGTTTATAATAAAATACGTTATTCGTTTTTTACATTTAGATATTAAAATACGAATGCGTATATATGAATTGTGAAAATATGAATTGTGAAAATATGCATATATGCATATGCAAATATGCATATATGCATATGCAAATATGTATATATGCATCTGCGATTATGCATATATACACATACAAATAAACTAATATGTTTTTTTAATTTCGAAATTTTGGTTTTTTTAAAAAAAATTCAGAATTTCTATGTTTTTTTTTTCAAATTTCAAAAATTCTCATATTAAAAAAAACGAAAATCATAAAGTTTTTTAAATTTGAAATTTTAATTTGATTGTGCTTATTTTTAGGAATTGATATTCTGTTGTCAAAAATAAAAAAAATCAAAATTAAATTAGATTTATAAAATAACGATCAACCCCTTTTTGATTTGGATAATGATCTAATGGATGACATTGAGTTCTCAAGATCTCATTAATATTTGAGTTCTTAAAAGAACCTAACCCTATATATATATATATATATATATATATATATATATATATATATATATATATATATATATATATATATATATATATATATATATAATCGGGTGAGGACTCTTCTTAAAATGAGGACTCGTGAGGACACCTTAAAAAAATTGAAAAAAAATAAAAAATAAATATAAATATTAAAATGGATCATACTACTGTATTGGAGAAAAAAATTAAAAAAAACTTTTGGGCCATTATTTTTTTTTGTAATGAGCTAATAAATATATATTTGTATATGGTTTGGAGCTAATAAATATATAAAAAAACTGTTGGCTTTCTATGCCTAATTTTGCTTTTAAAACCGTGTAATTTTGCTTTGCAGGCTCCAGTGTCTTATTGGAGCCCTGTATTTTAATTCCAAGTTGCCTTTCAATATATATATATATATATATATATATATATATATATATATATATATATATATATATATATATATATATATATATATATATATATATATATATATATAGATAAGCGATCCGGTGAGGACACTTCTTAAAGTGAGGACTCGTGATCAGGACACCTTAAAAAAATTAAAAACAAATAAAACAAAAATATAAGTAATAAAATGGATCATAGTACTATGTTGGAGAAAAAAAAAATTCGAAAAAAAACTTGTGGATCATTATTTTTTTTTATAATGAAACAATGATCCACAAAATAAATTTTTTTGTGTATCATTACTGTTTCTCCATGATCCAAATTTTTTTTTCTAATTTTTTTTGGATCATGATATAGTTCTATTCTTGATTTTATGATTTGTATTTTTTTTAAATTTTTTTAAAATTTTTTTAAGGTGTCCTTACGAGTCCTCACCGAAAAAAGAGTCATCACCGGGACGGGACCCTATATATATATATATATATATATATATATATATATATATATATATATATATATATATATATATATATATATATATATATATATATATATATATATATATATATATATATATATATATATATATATAGTTGACGTTTTCAAATGGATATTTCAAGTTAAATCGTTCACATTTAAGCTTACGAGGTACGGTTACGACAATCAAAGATAAAGTGAGTTAAGCTTACTAGGTACCATTCCTTCGATCTTCAGCAAACCCTAATCGTTCTCGTGTTCTAGGGTGAAAATGTAAGGATATACACACATGGATTAAAAATGGTTTTTTTTTCTATTATGTTTAATCTACGTCAGCACAATGAAACCGGCTGAACCATTCATTCACCCTTCCAAAAAAAAAACGTTCAAATGACATGTGTTTAGTGAGTTTAAGGGTCCAAAATACACAATATTTAGTTAATAGAACATGTAAAATTTTACATACAACTTAGTTGGGTCATTATGACAATAACCCTTTTAAATATACGAAAAAGTCTTTTCTCGTGGCTACAATTCCCTTCACTAGTTAAATGCATGTTTATTTTACATATACTAAAATTGAAATCCCATCGCTAAATCAACTATTATCTATTTATCTAGTAGCATAGCCTTGACATAATCATCGAGTAGAGGAAGTGAGCTGTTATCATCATAACTATACATTAGACGCACCATCCTTGCAATGTTGTTGGTGGCATTCGTGAAGGTTACTGAAAAGGGATTAGGGGAGAGGCACTCCTTATTTAGACTCTTCCATGTATCTGAAATCAAGTTAAGAACATGCTGACGTGCAATCTTGCTTGAACAACCTTGATTCTCGTTTAGAAAACACGTGATGTATGATCCATCATGGCCATCCTGATTTTCATCCTGCCGGTGATAAGAACATAGATGTGATTCATTTAGGCATAGGGAGCACAAATCAGTTATACAGAGGAAAATATCTTT
>CM042011.1:151762648-151805270 GCA_023525715.1 Cichorium intybus
TGATATACAAATAGCTTATCCACACACAAATCTCTTTCTACGTTATCTTCAGGGTTTTATCTATTAAGAAAAATCTATATCTGTTTTATTAGGGTGGGGGAGTAGATTCCTCCCATCCCACTGAACCCACACGCCACGTCAGTTTTTCTCTCTCCTCTCACTTCCATTTTCCCCATCTTTCTCAATCTTTCACCAATCTTTCACCCACTGAACCCACACGCCACGTCAGTTTTTCTCTCTCCTCTCACTTCCATTTTCCCCATCTTTCTCAATCTTTCACCAATCTTTCACCAACTGAACCAGTACCCACTGAACCCACTGAACCCACAATGCCACATCATATAATTGATATTTAAATTCATTTATTAATTTAATAAATGATTTTTAAGATTTAATTTAATATTATAAATAATGATAATATGCAATTAATAAAATAAAAATCACAAATAACATAAAATTAAAAAACCACACCATTACAAAAATTAAAAAGAAAAGTAATACTTAGAAATAAAATCCTAAATACGGAATAATAAAACCTAAATAACGGAAATGAAATACTAAAAACGTTAAAACACCTAGTGATCCAAAGTAGGTATGTGTGTATGCTCGATGTGGTCTACAAGATCCGCAAGAAGTTTTTGGTGAATTCCTTGATTGCGTATTTCGAGAATCAAGTCAGGGCTAACTTCTTGTTCGTTTGGGGAATCTGGAACATGTACCGGACATATAGCCCTACCTTCATCCTGGATGATCATGTTGTGTAAAATTAGGCAAGCGTACATGATATCTTTACAGCGATCGACCTCGACGGACCGTGCAGGCTGTCTGATAATAGCCCATTTTGCTTTTAGAACGCCAAAGGCTCGTTCAACGTCCTTTCTTGCCGCTTCTTGGGCCGCCTTGAAACGCTTCTTTTTGGGGGTAATAGGGTGTGAAAATGATTTCACAAATGTTGCCCAGTTAGGGTATATCCCATCAGCAAGATAGTACCCATGCTTGTATTCTTCCCCCTCCAAAACAAATGAACATGATGGTGCTGTACCAAGAATGGTATCATTGAATAGCGGTGATTGGTACAACACATTTAGATCGTTGTTGCCCCCGGCAACACCAAAATATGAATGCCAGTTAGGGTATATCTACTCATTCGGAACCTATTTCTAAAAATAACATCCCCAAACTTTGAATTGGGGACAAAGTAATCTGCCATAAGCTGCTGCTCAGCAGTTTCTCGATCTCTGTGGAGAAAAGTTCTATGACGAGGAACGCTAGAACTTGCAGTATTTTGGAACATGAAATGTGCAGCTTCAGCAATAACCGCGATCGTATTCACATCGGTATTGTCATCAGACGATGACGATACCAACGGCATAGGTTCATCCAGTAGTTTGCTGTGAACATACGGACCGGAAGAACTGGAAGAATCGGAAGAATCGGAAGAACTCATTTCAATTTAAAATAAATTTGAAATGAGGGTTTTTTTTTTGGAAAGGGGAAAATAGAGTTAATGTTGAGAGGAAGAAAGAAGGGTAAAGGTGTGAGTTTTGAAGGAGTGAAGATGTGGTATTTATAGAGTTGAGGAAGGATAATATTTGGAAGATTAATTTTTTTTTTAATTATTGGTGGGATCATCGGCTTCACCATCCCAAGCCTCACCCGAAACCGCCGAACCCGATGGACAAGGGGCAGCGGTACCGGAGGTACCGGCGGTACCGCACCCAGCCCGTTCCAATCTTTCGCGAGCCCGAGCATTACTCCGTCCACCCTTAGAAACTAGTATCCTCCGGTGCTCTGCACGGGTTTGGTGAGACATTTTAGAATTTTTTTTTAAAGTTATTAATTTTTTTTAAATAGTGTTGTTGTATGTATTTAATTTGCTTTTCTCTGTTCGAGATTGAATACAGAAAAATCATGCAGTCGGCGGTTTTCATCTTCCATTTAATACTCTCCCATTTAATACGTATGAAGAAATGCGGTTACTTGTCTTATCAGTTTCTTGTATTTAATCACTGTAATTTCTCTCATTTTTACTTTTGGTTTCTTGTAAAAGCATACAGAGAGTTTTCATTTGAAGAGAACATAAGGTATGTGAGGTTAGTTTTTTGATTTTGTTGTTTATTGTTTATGTAATCGATGTTTGTTTTTGTTTGTAGGATGTCGTCGAATGGTTACCGTCCGGGCGATCGTGTGGAGGTTATCGGTAGCGGTGATGGATTTGAAAACTCCTATTACGGTGTTGGGATCGTTGCATGGTCGAGACATCACGTCAGAGTCCGATATGAAACATTGTTTGATGACAGTGGTGATGTGCCGTTGGAGGAAACGGTCAGAGTTGACAGTATTCGGCCTTATCCGGCGACTGTGGTGGTTTTTTTTTTCTCCTGGAGATCTAGTGGATGTTTGGCATAACGACGGTTGGTGGAGGGGAAGGTACCGGCATTTCGATGTTGATCGCGAGGATGGTAGGTACTGTCGAGTTTATTTTGATTATATGGTGCAGGGTCTTCGTCATGAAAGTTATCGACCATTACATATTCGTTTGCATCAAGAGTTTCATTTTGCTGATCATGTCAACTTCACTCGTGTGTGGACTTATCGGAGGTTTTGAGTGTCTTTAGTTGTTTATGTTGGTTGTCTGTTATGGGGTTTTGTTTGTTGGTGTAATAGGGTGTGTTTGGTGATGATGTTTTGGTTTTTGCTGTAATATGAAAACTTTGGTGGTATTTTAGTCGTAGATCTGATGTTTTTTGGTTGTGAAAGTTATTGTAAAATGGTTTGTTAATATGTCGATGGTTATGTTAAGTTTGTGTTCTTTTTGTTTCAAATGTTTTGGAGAAAGTAGTTGTAGAAGGTGGAGAGGTTGTGGTAAAAGAGGTATTGCGTGTGTTTTTTTCCTTCATCTTAATTTTTTTAATGCAGGTAATATTTATATTTTTGTTTTAAATTTGTCTGTTGTTTGGTGATAATTTTTTTTTCAGATTTTGAAGGAAGTGGAAGTGGCTAGTTTTTATTTTTGAACGGTGGGGATAAGGTATAATGAGTGTGTTTTCATTTTATTTTGTTTATGTTTATTGCGATTTCGGTCCTTAATATAACTAAAAGATCGATTTTTACTGGGTGGGTACATAAGATATAAGTAAGAATTCTGGCACTACTCTAGCAGTCAAAGGAGTCAAAGGTTTCTGGAATATTAATCGAGACTAATAAATGAAGTACATGTCTGAATTAATTGAACAACTTGTAGCTATCAGATCTGTAAATTAACTACCAAAAGTAAAAAGTAAAAACTGAAGTTGGTTCATCTTCGTCTAGCAGAAAGGTGTCGAGGTGAAGGATAATTTTTTAAACTTGCTTCATTGCCTTAGTATTGTTACATGATTTTCATAGAAGAAACAATATTAGCAACATAGTTTGTGAGACAGTGACGTATGCACATACATACAAAGTCATATACATATACACGAGTGTTGTAGCATGAAAATCTTTTAGAAGAAAAAGGAAAAATACAGTAATGGCATTGTAGTTGAAATTTTTTTGTATCTAATTAAATTTATATTTATTTATTTTATAATAAATTGCAAAGCTGCTTTTTGAGTTTGGTTTGTTTTCTACTTTGGGTCCCAAACAATATTTTTTTGCAAATTCCATCCTAATTTTTAATTTTTATAATCATTTTTATCTCTATGTATCTGTTTTAGTTCAATCTGTCAATAATGATGATATTCTTATTCTTTTTCTTTGACTGATATAATTCCTATTTTTTCAACACGATGGATTAAAATGATAAGTAGGTTGTTTGTTTTTCTGTTTCTTCAGATTCAATTCTTATTGCTTTTTAAATCAAATTCAAACAAAACTTTTGATAAATATTACCTATTTTATGTTTTAATTTCAGGATGAAGGAGTTAAAATCATAATCAAGTATTTTTTTCAGTGTCAACCGTGATTCTTAAAAAAATTGTTTATTAAAAAGATTTTAAAATCATAATCAAATTCTTAAAATCATAATCAAAATATTTTTTTATTTCTTTAGTGTCAACCGTAATTTTTAAAAAATTCTTAAAATCATAATCAAATTCAAAGTAAACTTTTGATAAATATTTCCCAATTTCTGTTTTAATTTCAAGATGAAAGAGTTAAAATCATAATTAAGTATACTAAAAGTAAAAAGTAAAAAACTGAAGTTGGTTCATCTTCGTCTAGTAGAAAAGTTTCGAGGTGAAGGATAATTCTTTAAAGTTGCTTCATTGCCTTAGTATTGTTACATGATTTTCATAGAAGAAAGAATATTAGCAACATAGTTTGTGAAACAGTGACGTATGCACATACATACAAATCCATATAGATATACTTGAGTGTTGTAGCATAAAAATCTTTTAGAAGAAAAGGAAAAAAAAATACAGTAATAGCATTGTAGTTGAAAATTTTTTTGTCTAATTAAATTAATATTTATTTATTTTATAATAAATTAATACGTTTTTTAGATAAAAAAAATTCTAACAATATTGCATCTTATCTTCTGGAGAGCACGGTATAGAATTTATATTATCCTATGTTGCTATTCATTCGTCAAATACTTTTAATGTTGTTTTAATATATTGTGATTTCTTTTGAATACGAATTAATGGATAGGTGTTGGCAGATATGATAAATCTTCTTGTTAAGCGTCTAATCGACACTTATTGGTATCTTTAATGCATTATTTTTTCGAGGTTGTAGGGGAAAGGAGTATATCAATTTTGGAACACGTTTTCAAGGAATATTTCGTTGTATTTAATGCAGAGACATACGAAAGGTACTCGTTATCTGATGTTACCATTAATATATTATTCGTTTTACGTTGAAGAGATGGGTAGTGTATTCAGTTTCAGATGCGTTACGAAGGTAATTTTAATTACATTTAATACGTAGATATATCAAAAGTAGGCGGCCTCTAGTTGTTGGTAAATGGAAAAAATATTTTGTAGTTAATGCACATATGGTTACTTGTCAAATCATTCATCTCTTCGTTTCCTGCTTTTACTGGCTATATAATCTACTTGTTTGCTATTCCATTTTCTTCGTGAGTTTGTTCGTGTTTGTTGTCATACTGTATATTCATTGTGAATTTTTTTGTGTTTGTTCCGGTTGGTTACTGTGAAGTATGAAGGGGAAAGTTTTTGAAGAAATCTTGAAGGTCTTAGTGGGCAGAGCTGAGAGTACGAGGAAGATGGTGGCTGATTTGAAGAAGAAATTGGAAGAGGACTATGTCGTGAAGAAGGCGATGTATGAGCGTATGGAAAGTAGGCCAAGCTATATGAACTATTTTCGGGGCACAAAGTTTGTTGATGATGCTAAAATCCGATATGCTGATCTTATAGATGTTCTTTATGATATTGAAAACCAGTTTGTTAAGGAAATCGAGGAACTTAAGAAGGCGATGGAGGATATACAGTATGAAGATGTGTATGAGATTGAGTAATGTAGGTTATGTTTATGTAATTTTTTTGTTTTTTAGTCTAATATGAAAGTTGTACCGTTTTGGCTGTAAATGTGGTTGTCTTTTGGTTTGAAAACGAATATAAAGTTATTTGTTACTATATCGATATTTTTTAAAATTCGAAAAAACAAAATAAATAATGATTCATAGTTTAAGATATTGAAAAGCAAAATGGATGTTATTTTCATATGTTTTGAAAAGTTAATGTAGGTTATTCTTCTATCACACGAAAATCCTTTTTTTTTTGTTTAGTATTTTTTTTACAATACTTGTTTTAGATTTATATTATTTGCTGAGTATTTTTATTTTTTTGAATGTTTAACAGGTTTGTGTTGGCTGCTTTTTGATGTTGAAAGGTGTAAGTAATATAATGAAATACGAATTTTACAAAGAAGAGAAAAGGCTCGTTCTATGTAGTCTCCTTTTGATTATGAAGTAAACTGGCGGTATGTTTCGTTTTACTTTTGTTATCATTTTTCTGAAATATGTTAGTTATTGTTTATATAATATGAACTATGGTGTATTTGTGTCTTCATAAACAAAACATGTTAGTTATATATTGTCATCCTACGACATGTGAGTTTTTTTTTCCATTGCCTTTATTAACGTTGCAAATAAAATATATGACATCTGAGATATCATTTATACATAAATAATGAGAAACTGTTATTTTTATTTTTGATTATTTGTTATTAGGTTTACTTTATAAAAAGCACTACGTATGTATTTTATAATATAATAAATGATGCATTTATTTAATTCTAACGATTATAAGTATTTGATGAAAAAAACATAAGTTAACTTCAAGCAGTCTTATTAGTGCCAATAGATATATAATACATAATAAATGGACATTTGCAATTTTTTTAAATAGTTTTAATAAAAAACATATCTAAATTTTTAATTAATCTTTGTGTTATTTTCAGATTTTAACGATTATTTTTTTTATAAAAAAGTAAAAACTAATTTCACTACTAGAAAAATAGCTTTTAATGACATACGAACTATGACACACACTAATTTTATGACACACAAAAACGTATGTCATGAAAAAAATGTCATCTTCTTTAAAAATCTGAATGATTTATGACATACATCATTGTATGTCGTAAATTTGTGTCATATTTTACAATAATTACGACGTACATAAATGTATGTCATATTTTAATGTCATAATCATATAAGAAAAAAAAAACGGGAGGCACTTTAATGTCGCTTTATAAAAAATGCGTGTCATCCTCGCCTCCTCATACAACTAGACAGATATTAGGGTTTTCAGGTCAATCTTTTACGTAAATTGATCTTCAAATTTCCGCCTCCCTTCTCTTCGTTCTTCTCGGTTCTCTCCCTTCGATCAGCTTCTCTCGCTTCTCTCGTTCTTTTCTCGGTATAGCAAGCACTTTTTAGGGTTTTCGATTCAAGGAAATCGATTCAGGGAAGTGGTATTGAATTTAGGTCGGCCTTGCTCCATCGCCAGTCTCGCTTCTCATGAAATCAATCGGATCTAGGGTTTCGTCTGAGGTATGCTGCTTCGATTAAAGGTGTAGGCTTCGCTTTTTATCTCATTTCAGTATCTCTAACCCTAATCTTCCTCGTCTTTCGTCACCGGCGACCTGATCCCCCATCGATCAGAACAACAAAATCCACGAGGTGAGCATATACAATTTATAGACAGAAATCTCGATTATCTCTCTACACCAACCAATTCTTGCTGATTTACTTTTATATTTAAAGTTTTTTTGAGTTTTGTTTGCAATATCAGACAATGAAATATGAAGAATTTTGAGTTTTTAGGTTTTTTGTTGAGGGAATATATCAGATCCACACTATCTTTGGCTTCGATTATATCAAATCCATGCTATCTTTGGCTTCGAATTTATCACTTGACAATCGGACCTGGTACGTTTTTATTGTAGGTAGGTTTATATTGAAGTTTTTATTGATAAAAATATTGTACTTGGTGTCTTTATATCGATACCTTCTTCTGTTCAAATGGATTCGTTCAAATTGATTTGGAAAATGTATTTTTAGAACCCTAAACGCCGTCAGAATCATGGATTCGATTGGTATCTTGATTTTGTGATTTTGATTACTTGATTTACAGGTTAATGCTAAAGCAGACAAATTGATTTATAGGTATTTTCATATTTTTGTCAAATCTAGCTTCTGATTTGTTTTTTGATTCTGTTTTTGCAGGCATATGTGTGCTTGTATGTGGAACCTTTCAAATCCGTGAACTTTTATTGTTAAATGCAATAATAACAATTTTCAAAGTAAAATTTGTACTATTGGTTTGTTGGACAGAATTCGTGGTGCTGCTACGTATTCTTTGATTGCTGTTGCGTCTTCTACACTTGAATTTTTATCGCTAGTAGGGGAAAAGTCCATAGATCTTTCCAGGTTTGCTCCTATTCCCCTTTCCTCCTTATATTTGTTATTTTTCTTGTTGTTTTTGTAACAAAATTGCTGAGTTCGGACATTGTTTTTTCATCTACTTCTTTTCTTCTTTTACTTGTTCTTTTTCTTATGTTCTTTTTCTTATTTTTTTCCTGT
This sequence comes from Cichorium intybus, assembly GCA_023525715.1. Taxonomy (NCBI): domain Eukaryota; kingdom Viridiplantae; phylum Streptophyta; class Magnoliopsida; order Asterales; family Asteraceae; genus Cichorium; species Cichorium intybus. The sequence goes on from CM042011.1 coordinate 151,770,681, forward strand.
TAGAACTTGCTGAGTCTGGATTATATGTTCTTTTCTCCTTCTATTTTGGTTTATCATTCAACCTAAGAAGGTAACCTGTGATCAGGACCTATCTGATAGAAATTTATCATATGGTAACAACTTTCCTTTATAATTTTTTATAACTTACTGAGTTTGATTCTATTTATTTGGCAGCATTGGGAGCTTTCAAAATCCAGGCTTCTGTGGTCAAGTGTATGATGTGAGTGCTTGAGGGGTAATTCTGTCCAATATCGAATATGAAGTCAAGATCAAACCTGGCAGGTACTGGTTGCATTTGTAACTTTGATTATTGATGAGTATATGATGTCAACTTGCATTTAAATATGAAAAACTGATGATTATAAAGTTTTGAGTTAACGGATCATTTTAACTTTTCATTTTGTGATTATTGGTATACCAAGTTCATTATTTTATCTTTATTATTGAAATAGTAAGGGACCCCACAATTTTTTCATATGTGGGTTTGCTCATCTTCCCCTTTTCTCCTTATATTTGTTATTTTTCTTGTTGTTTTTGTAACAAAATTGTTGAGTCTGGATTATATGTTCAATAGCAACATATAATATTTAAGTTTTGTTTTCGATTGTCAAATTATCATGTTTGGAGTGAAAACTAAATTAGGTTAAAAGCACACTATATATGCCTTCCTGATGTTGATTCCAGTTCTGGTTTTGTAGTTTTTAATTCAAAATCGTTACCATATGGATGAACCGTATTTCTAGATTGTTTGTGTTCTATATGCAATTCTCATTTGTTTCTCAATTTACAGATTAATCATGGATTGAAGACGTCACTATACAGATGAAGTGGAAACATGTTTCCAGAAGTAGCAAGTTGGGTTGGAACTTAGGATATAAGCTATAAAGTCTACATTATTTTCCAGTTTGTAATGAATGTTTATTGTGTTTTATAGATTAATGAATGTACCGGTTTGAAATGAATGTTCACTATGTTTCGTATTAATGATATTTTATTTCATATTAATATACATTAAGTTTATTGTTTGATTTAATTTTAATATTAGTGAATCATATATATATATATATATATATATATATATATATATATATATATATATATATATATATATATATATATATATATATATATTATTTGTTACAAAAAAGTTTATGACTTACATTGTAAGTCATAAATGTTTGTCATTAATGTATGTCGTAAATTTACGACACACAAATGTGTGTCATCTGTCATTTATGACAGGGGCTTCCTTGACATACATTTGCGTGTCATCTGTACCCTTTAATGACACGCAATGCGTGTCATTAAAGGTCTTTTTTCTAGTAGTGTTTTAAGTGCTATTATTAGTACAAACGGATATACAATGGAGAATAGTTGGACCTTTAATTTTTTTTTTAGAATTTTAATTATTTAAAAGGTAAAATGGCATAGAAAGGAAAAAAATTTCGGCTTTGAAAGAATTAGAAAACAATGTTTGAAGTATTTTGTTTTCACAAAAATAATGTTAGGAACTGTATTTAAATATCAACTAGCGGGAGACCATGCTCCGCATGGGTTCGGCATTGTTGGAACAGGGGATTGGATAAATGCAAGAAAAAACAGCGTATCTATTGCAGTTCTTGTGTTTCCGCCAACAGAGTTTTGTAGTATACGTGTTAGCTTTGAATCTCTGTAACGCACGTGTCCGTTTCTTGATTTACTACATTCAAACAATAAAACGTGCCAATTACACTTTGTTTTTTATACAATACAATAAAAGGAAAATAGAAAATAAGCTAACGTAAGTGCAAACCTCAATTTGCGGATAACGGCCCCAATTGTTAGTAGACTGCGATTAATGTGGCAACCTTCTTTCAAGCGTGTACCAGCTGATAAGGTTTGGGAAGCACGTTCACTTCCTGCCAGATCGACAAAGTTGTACACGGGAAACCATTTTTTTTTGTTTTAACTTTGAGGATTTTGTAACATGAACCGAAAGAAAAATCTTATTTATATTGTTTCAACAGTAATGAAAATCCATTAGTAAATTAAACTGCAAGAAATAGCAATGTACTTTCATAATTTCATTTACTATAGTAATCTACTCGTAATATTTCTTATTAGAGCATTATAATTTGAAAATCTTCCCGGTTATAGCAATGTCACAACCCAAAATCCAAATACAAATCAATCTCAATGTTACAATTGAGTAAACTTCTAAAGCAAAACCGAAAGTAGAATGCTATAGTTGGTTAGTAAATGGGTAGTCTTCCAAAGTAGGATACCTTAATAAGAAAATAAAAGTACGATGCTATAATACAGATAAGTGATTTTGTATCCGGTCATATCCACCTAATTTGATAACAGGCCTCCATAACCTATCACAATAAGACACATTACAAGTTTATAACTATGCTTTAAAAAACGAACCAACCCAAATCGTACATGCTACTTATACAGGATAAAGTAAATTTAAACCCGAAACCAGCCACTATGGAATTTCAATTTAAAACAAACAAAAAAAAAAGTTAACGTAATTTTATCGCAGCTAGTTTTCAATTACTGAGTTAATGTCAAATGGAACTCAACCTGAATGCATTGTAATTTCATGCTACAAATCGTGCATGCTACTTATACATGTATTAGAATGTACTTCAGGAGAACTCTACGGGCCAAAAATGTAATTTACTTGTATAAAGTCTAAAATTCATCAAAAAAGTTACATGGAGACTGTCAATCATACGTTGACAATCCAATACATGGGTATCAACCGTGTGCATATTTTCCTAAAAAAAATAAGAAATATTATGGAAAAGCGCTTCTTTTTTATCATATTAATATTTCATTAAAATTTTTAATTTACCTGGATGTGTGTTTTGATTTCTTTAGTCCGCGTATTTTAAAGTATTAATAGTGTGATGATGTTGATTATCAGTAGGTGAAATAGTTGTAATCATGACAGTTTGAGAGTTCCCACTCAATCAAACTTTTAGAATTCAATTTGCTGAAAAAAAAAATAAAAATTAGGCAAGAATTACAAAAGATTTATAATAATAAAAAATTTTGTACCTATTGCGATAAGGGACATATGCTAGGCCCGTTTTATGTTGTTTTCTCAAAGCATTTATACAATTTGCTAAAGCAAGAAGTGATCGGTTTATATTGGCACTGTCTCTTAGTTTTTGGCCACCACTGTTAGATTCAAAAGCGCGCTAACTGAAAAGTTTTATATTTTATAATTAAAGATTTTGTATTTTTATATAAAAAAGTGTGTATATTGGGAAAATTATTTATACCTTCCAGCAATATCTGCAAATGCAAGTTTACCACGAGTAACTTGAGTACGCTATTTCTTTTTTCTGTTTTCTAAGCACGGTAATTTTAAAAACTGCATGTGACCTGTTTCAGAAAGCAAAAGGGTATAATTGTAATTAAAAAAAGATTAATATTTGCGGCAGCAGAGTTCAAATTTAATACCAATTACTACTTTCCTAATAAATGGTGCTTACGATCACGGTAGAGATAAAATCATAAAACTGTAAAAGTTAGGCTTTAGTGGGAGTATCTTACAGGAAATAGCAAGATACTTTACTTTTTTATGGTGACATAGGCAATGTACCTTTTTTGTAATCATATTTAATCCATCAATTATTTAAAAAAAATTAAAACCTGGCCATTATGATCAGGTTGCACCCCATCTCTCTGACCTCTCTGACCTCTCTCTAACCTTTTATAGATCCCTTCGCGTCACCCTTTAAGAAATGGTACTTGTTAAGAACTATGCAACGAAAAATTTAAACAAAAAATCAAAAAAAAATTTTGGAAGATTGACAAATAAACTTCACTAACCTCCATTATCTGATATACCAATCCGTTCAAGAGCATAAAAACAGAAAAAATAAAAAAAATTAATATTAAAAAGTAGGTAATCATTAGTGTTCTGTTATAATCCAGGTAATGATTTATACCTTAAATCTTTCCTTTTCTTCCTTCTGAGATCATCCATCATTTGCCTAAGTAATACCCCATCGATTAGAATTCAGATCATTGTAGATAAGAACTTGCAAGTACGTTTGCTATATATGTATAAAAAAATGTAAGTATCTTGTTGTTATGTTACTATAGGCTTCATATTGGTATTATCAGCAAAGAATTTAAGTACATTACTATCATAGGTAAATAAATGTATCTGCATTGATACTATAGTTGAAAAGTAAAATACAATGGCTATAACGATGAAAGGAGTAAATTGTCATTTTATTTTCAACTTTGTTTTTATGTTTATAATTAGTTTTTTTAGAAAAATACTTTTTTACAAGTAAAATGATTGACATGCAATAAATATGTCAAGGTTTCAGACACCCACTTTCACATTACCCCATTTCTATTTTCATACACAATTCATCATGCTGACGTCATCAATTTTCCTGGTAATGATGATGCTTTTTGACTGCCACATTCCCATTAGCACTATATCTTGTAGTTCAATCAAAGATCTCCTGGGCCTCAATGATGCTATGCTGGCTGAAAAATATTATGTGTTTATTTCAAGGGTTTTCAGAGAAAAACAAATAAACTAAAGTAGCTTGCTATTTCTAAGCTTATAACCGTATTGAGAATATAAGTAAATATTTTAGACTTACTGGTCATCTTTTGCAACCCGATAATATTTTTCTGCATGTTGGCGTTGACCAATAAGTTGAGCAAATCTCTCATCGTGCATGATTACAATCAGCTGAAAATTCTCCTGCCCTTTCCTATCTTCCATTATTCTGAAAAAAACATTATACTTTAAAAAATCTATCCAATTATAAAAATAAAAATAAAAGATTACCTTAAAAGAGCAGCATGAAGACTTTCGGCATTTGGAACATCTAAATTGGTGGTTGGTTCATCGAGTGCAAGTATTCCACAGTTAAGACAAAAGGTTTCGGCTAATGCCAATCTAATGATAAGTGAAGCAAGCATCTGAGAGTGAAGTTACATATTTACCCCTCCATTTAATATAACGGGCGATTGTGTAAATCACAAAAGTTAGAGACGATCACAAACCTTTTGACCTGCAGTACACCTTCCTCGCATTTCCAGCTCAGCATCACCGGTTTGCATAACAACCTAAACTTACCATCAATTATGTCCAATATAAAAGAAAAAAGTTAAAAACAAAATTACTTGTTTAGAGAGAATTTAATTTACCTTGTAGCTGTAAGACCTTGTACCACTATGTTCAGCATCTGAATGAATACTAATGTAATCGATATCCTGCCCTCTGTACGTTCGTTGCCATAATTTTCTTATAATTTTATTTATTTCTTCCATTTTCATTGTGTAGAACCGCATCAGTGCCCTAATTTTATAAACCATATACATGATACATAACAATCACAAATTTTAAATCAAACAGAAATTCAATCAAAAAAAAAAAGCTCACTTGTCAAGTGCGTTGTAGTATTTATTTAAATCCTTGTTTGCCATCTCAGTCGTCTATAGAAAAAAAAATATCATGTTAATGGCACCATAAAAGTGAAAAGACATTTAGTTATACAAGGGTAAAATCGGACTTATTATCACCTTGAGCTTGAGTAGCTGATCAAAACACCGTTTGTCAATATCTTTATATTCAGGGTTTTTAAGATCAATTTTATTCTTTGAGATGGCTTTCTGATATACTGCTACGGTACCATGGTACTTGTTTTGCTGGCAACATACAACATAAGTTATAGAATCAATTCATAAAAAAATATCGCGGGTAATAATTAATTCATGAAATTAGACATACCTCAGAAAGAAGTCTTTCTCTTTCTTTAGAGAGTTTCCCAAAATGAGCTTCAGAGGCAGGAATGCCACCCATGGACAATATATTTTCCTCCAAGGATTCAATCTCAAGGGCATATTCGTCTACTTTTGCCTTTAGCTCTGTATACTTTATATTGTCCTCAATATTACGTTTTAAATCACTTTGCTTTGTCACATGAACAGAAGCCTTATCCACTTCAGCCGAGAGTTCCTTTTTCTTATCCTTGTAACTTTGAAGCATAGACATTTCTGCAGACTGTTTTTCTTTCACTTCTTTCAGTTTCTCAGGGATGTTTTTGTTGGATTAGGTGTCTAAGCCATGACTAATAATTCGTATTTACCTAATTAATAGAAGCAAAGTCCATTTGGGTTGCCCTCATAGCTGGAGGTTTGGTAGAAAGTTCGGTAGAGAGAAAGGTTGGTTTATTATGGGATTAATAAATCAATAGAAATAAAAGATATGGTTTGTTAATATATTAAAGTGATAATATATTAATTAGAAACTATATTGATTGATTAATAATTAATCAGGAATTAATTGGATTAATTTCTGTGGCATTAATTAGATTAATCAGAAAGTCACGGATTAAAGTCGTACAAATTCAATAGTTGAATTGCGGCGCGCGGCGCGCCAATGTAAAGGCCGCGACGCGCGTACGTATAATCCGTAAAATGACTGACGGCTAGGGTTTCTTGTTTCCCTATAAATAGGGAACCCTAGACCTCATTATAAGTGCTCATTCTATTATTCTCTCTGGAATTTTCGTCCACCCTCTGGCTCCTTGGGTGTGATCTCATTTGAGGCAGGACACTTGTGCTGCTTAGCTTCAAGATTAAAACTAAAGGTTAGTTTTTCTGATTTATTCTTTTAGTTATTTTTTGTTTGGCCTTTAGGAATTAATTACATTTTCAAAGTAAGAAAACATAGATCTTTTCTAGGTTGCATGTGAACTTAGGTTATTTAGTTCATGGTTGCGGAAAACCTTTCAGTGGTATCAGAGCATTTGGTTGTTTTCTTATTGAATTGCTGTAATAGTTTTCCTAAAATTTAGGGTTTATTGTTTATAAATCCTTTGGGCCTGATTTCGATTTTGGGGTTTAGGGTTTTTGAAACCCTAGCCCCTCCCCCCTCTTTTTCCGATTTTCCTGGTTAGGGTTTTAGGAGGTTTTCTATTTTTGGTAACTTTAATTGGTTAATTAAATGGATAACCTTAAACCCAGTTTATTTGAATTCGATAATTAGGGGTTTAAGATAGGTTTAAATTAATTTGATTAATCTGTAAAACCTATCTACTTTTGAATTAATTTAATTAATTGTTTAATTAAAAGATAATTCAAGGGATTTAATTTAATTTTAAATTGAATGGTTAAATTTCGAAAATTAAAGGATAAATCCTAAATATTTTAAAAGGTTTAAAATATCTAGATTTAATTAATTTAATTAATAGTTTAATTAAAAGATGAATTAAATTGAATTTAAAGGTTTAATTTAATTTGAAATTTAATAGTTAAATTTCAGGAAATTAAAAGATAAACCAGGAATATTTTAAAAGGGTTTAAAATACATCTTATATATATTATTAAAAGTTAATACTATATGTATAAGATAAATTGGTTAGTCAAATCATTAGTAGGCCTCATTCACGAAGCTGGTCTATAAAGTGGGTATAAGGAGACTGCCTATAAAATGACGGTCTAATGGGTGTTCACTCTCACCCACCGCTCGCCTGATCAGTGGAGGGTCGTTAGCCGAACAGTTTTGATAGGACCGCTTAATCATTAAAAGTATAATGATCAAAGTACTTGAACCCTTACAAGAATTCCCAATCTAGTTACTTTAGGAAAAATGTGAATTTGACGCTAACCCATGAAATTGCACATTGCACTTTATGAAACGTTGGTGGAGCGTGTGTGAGTTACCGGCACACCAATGGGGGTTCATAAAGAGTGGCAATGGGTTTTTCGGGTGTTATCATTGTTGATGGAGCGTGTGTGGTTAACCGGTACATCAAATTTGAGATGATAATGGACCCCGAGAGTACCAAGCTAATTTGCATGGTTATTCACACCCGGTTTGTGATCCTCGGCATCGCAGTCACAAACGGTGGGGCATATCCGAGATTAAACATGCCATTGAACAGTTCAATGAATCTCACAGATCTAGGAATTTCATAAGACTGAAATTGATAAAAGTTATCTGCCTTAATGACCACTGTGTTGTGACTAGGGGTGAGAATGTGGCGGTTTGGTTCGGTTAGTGGCCAAAACCGAACCATAACCATTACAATCGGTTAATGCATTTTAGTAGCCATTGGTTATGGTTAATATTGGTTATGGTTAACGGTTTTAATCGGTTAATGGTTTTGGTTAATGGTTTAATAATGGTTAACCATAATTACATAAAAAATTAAAGTTCGTTTATTTATAACTTTCTATGATTTGTATGAATTTAAAAGTTAAATTGTCTCAAAAGTCAAAATAATGATATTAACTGTTAAAAAGATATCAACTTTTTATTATTTTTCTAGTATATACTAAAATCCATGCAAACGTTAAAAAAAGATTTGATTTACTTTTAAAATTTTAATACATTTATCATATGATCTTGTTTTTTTAATTACAAAAAGGAACCAAATTCCCTTTTTAGTATCATCCTTTCCACAACTTGATGATTGTGATTATTTAACTCTTAAATAGCTTTGATCCCATTTCATGACCATTAATTACGTTTGACTGTGTCAAAACTTGAAAGTTCTGCTTTGGTTTTTAAACACGAGGATCGAGTAAATTGTCAATTCATACAAGCGGCAAGTTGTATCAGATTGATTAAAAACAATTAACAAATTAACAAATTGATATGAAGATTGAAGCGTAAAGCGGCAAATTGATTAAAAACAATTAACAATTTGATATGAAGCGGTGAATTGATTACAAACAATAAACAAATTAACAAATTGATATGAAGCGTAAAGCGGCAAATTAATCTCTAATCAGCACATTGATATGAAGCATAAAACGGAAAAAGTTGTTCTTTTTCACGGTTTAGAATATTAGTACATTACAATACAATTAACGTAAATAAAAGCATATCATAATCAAGATTACAATAAATATAAACTTACTGATAATGAGATGATCGACTGATTGAGTATTGGCAATGGCTGCTACACGCACGATAGTGAGAATATGACGAAACGACGGAATGTGATGACCACGTCCAACCCACCTATCTATCCTCAATTGTTTTGGATTTTTTGGGCTTGGATCTTTATCAATTTAATGTTTCCTATTAAACTACAACATATAACCTATATATTATTATATTTATGAATCGTAATATAATGTTTATTACTGAATTTATAACATATAAAATATTTATTATTATATTTATTGGCGGTTCGGTTAATATATGTTCGGTTTCCCTATAAAACCATAACCAAACCATTATATTTTGGTTATCAAATATATAAACCAAAACATTCGGTTAATAAATGGTTCGGTTATAATGGTTCAATTTTATCGGTTATTTTGGTTATGGTTTGGTTTTTCGGTTATTATTCTCACCCCTAGTTGTGACTACGGCATCCCTCTTCACAGCATAGTTGGGGTATTTTGGATCCTAGCCTTGTTAAATAATATATATTGGGTAATTATTTAAAAGGATTAATTAAACGAATAAATTCAAATTTTATATATGTCTGAAGAAAATATCATTCTCCTCCTTATCCTCCTTCACCCATTTTTGAGAGCTTCAGAAAGCACCTGTTTAGTATGGTAAGGCTGATTGGCCTGAACTATGTGATATGGTTTCGCAATTAGAGAATAGTTCTTAGTTTTGTTGGCGAACCATATCTGACTGAGTGTCCGCTCCCAAACATGGCATCACACAACAGCTTGTGATAAGCATGACTCCTTGACTATTGAGTCCAAGGAAGTTCGTTGCCTTATGCTATTGATCATTAACCCCGAGTTCCGCAGGGATTTAGAATTCCTAGGGTCTGATAAGTTAGCACAGCTAGTTCAGGAAAGGTTCCGTGAACTGGTTGAATAAAGGGAACGAACTAGGATCTTCAAAGAGGTTGAAGTTGCAAGCTAGAAGGAAGTAGCACCAGTTTGCGTGTTCCCGAGATTGAGGGATACATAGGCGAACAGTATAAAACTGGTTTCCCTTTGTGATCGGGAGTTAAGCATTAGCTCAACTCGCTGATCTGTTCATCCAGATGAAAAAAAAGGGTAACCGGATAAGACAATCGTGGAAGTGCATTCAATGTCGACTCTGTATGAGTTGTTCATGGAGAAGCATAGTTCCATTAATTAAGCTGCTTCAGGATTGAGTCCAGTATTAAGGTGCATCAAGAAATGATCCAGATCGTCTGGACCGATTGTTCGATGTTTCAAACTGGGAATCCATAAGGTGGGACACAGTCACGAAAAGATTGGAAAAATGCTCCAAAGCCAAACCGTTTGGCAAACTCATCAATATCTTAGAATTCAAAACACCTGATCCTCATTTCCTTGATACAGGATGTGTTTCACACATTTGCTCTGTATGCATGAACTCTGGAGGATGCGGGATGGTGTCGCACAGGAGCATATTCGGATTGGATTTGGAGCTCGTGCGGTTTTTGAGTTAAGCTAGATATTTGTTCTTGTTATTAGTTTATAGATACATACGACATGGATTCGCATAGTACATTGTTCTGAGGATAATTCTGGTTTAATGAAATATTTTTTGAAACATGATTGTTTTTAATTGTCCTCGAAATGTTGTGTGAATGTGTTGATGACGTAAATGGTAATAACTTGAATGTTGATACATCCAATGGGATTGGATTTGTAAATTATGTTCTTTATGATTGTTAAAGTGAATTTTATGAGAATCACTTCAACCAAAGGTCCAGTTGGACAGGACTTTGGAATCATTTGACTTAGAGTCACATGATGAATTGAGTGCTTAATAAAATTACTTGTGGCAAGAAAGGAATCGCCCAAAGATCCAATGGATAGGATTTTGGAATCAGTTGACTTAGAGTCCGGTGATGATTGCATGTCTTGAACAATACTAACAAAGTCATAAATTTACATGGAACTGTAAAGGTATTAATATTTTGAGCAACAGACACATAAGTTACTGTGTATTGCTCGAATCTTCAAACAGAACACGATTAGTTATGCTTCAAAATATTTGCCAAATAGTTTGACAAATATGGCTTCGTTTATCGGAATAAGCGATTGATTGGAACCTTGAAGTGTTCAAGGATTTCAAAGGAAGTATAAGATCAACAGAACCTAGGTAACAACATAGATTGAGAAAATGTCTCACAGTTTATCCTCTTCCAAGAACATTAATGGTAATAATGTGTCTTAGGGAAGATGATGGAGCATTGATCGAAATAGTTTTGATCCTCGGTGTATAAGATACACCGGATACATTTCCGACTAATATTTCAATGAATTGAATATTCAACCAGTCAGATCGCAGAAGCCATATTCCGACCTCATCTTAGACTAAGTAGGTTATGTTGACACTGTCTAAAATGTAAAGTTGGGATCGTCCCACTAGTACATAGAAAGTCCAGGGTCATGTAGCATTCGTCTGAATCTCATGACAAGCCTGAAACTGATCAGCAATGTCGTTTCATTGGCCACTCCGATTATCCTTTGAAAGAAGAGTACTTTTAGAAAGAACTCAAGTTCTAAGGAAACAGTGGGAGTAAAAATAATTCTGAATGAGTTCAGGGATTAGCCAAGTGAAAGAACCTTTAGTCACCACTAGGATTTGACCAGGAATTAGATTCCTGTTAAACCTGACATACCCTCTCTTCGCTTGACCAGTAGTTATTGTCACTGTCATAAGGAGTTATGATTTGGGTGATATACCGGGTAGTGGTAAAACACTGAAGATGGTACGGATAAGTAATCCGACTGCTGGAAGCATTGGTGAGCCCAGTTGCCGCCAAATAAGAGAACCTTACCGCGAGACACAGTCTATGTAACAGTTTGATCTTTACAACTGGTCTAAGAACCAGTGGGAGTAATTGAATCATCAAAAGAAGGGAACATAGAAATATACTTACAGAACATCTGGTTGAATGAGTCATCACTTGGAGTCAAGCAATTGATTCTGAGAGAAGCACTCTCAATAGAAGATGTAATCCGAGAGGATTCTGCGTGGCATAGTGTGAGTCGTTAGTGGAGCGTGTGTGGTTTACCAGCACACTAATAGGGACTCACATAGAGCATGCCATTACAAAAGGTACATGGCCCCGGGATTCATGACATGGGCATCTTGCAAGAAAGGATATTCAGATTCTCAAAATAGGCCAAAAGGTTTGGATTTTGTGAATAGCCTGAAAGATTTCCTTTAATATGTCGGAAAGGTTTGGATTTCGGTTTTGCAAAATGTGCCATAAGTTCTGGATTTTGTGAATAGTCCGAAAGAATCATATAACGGTGTCAAAGCCAGTGGGAGTATTGTTGTTATCTGCTATCACTGTATGTGGGTTACATACTGGTTCTAAGAAACGTCTCTTATCATTACAAAGTGTAATGACTTGGTGTTAAGAAACGATTCGCTATAAAAGACTTTAAGAGATACAACATACTCAGGTGGTTGTGGATATCTATTAGATAGATCAGAATTCTGCCAATGTGATCTTGATGAGATTCAAGATGCATAACCCAAGGAAAGGAGTTTCCTGTCATTGCAAAGTGTAATGAATTGGCATGAAAGAAACAAAGAAGGTGCAGCATACTTACGTAGTTCATAGACATCTATCATATAGATGAGACTGACAGTATTGACTTAGCCGTTGAGAATATGATCTTGATGGGATTCAAGATGCATAAGAAAGAGTCCCCGAAAGGAAATGGTTTCCGGAAATCATGACACAAGGATTATTGGTAATCTTAGGATTCCGAAAGGGCTTGGAATGAGATTACATTAGGTTCCTCGAGCCTTTTGGATAAATCAGAAGTGTTATGAACATATCCTGATGACTTAATGCTTAGAGCATTGTAAGTTGGATTTAGGATATTGCCTGGCTGAGAATTCTGAATGGATTATTTGAACAGACGTGAGAAATCATTGGAAAATGATTAGGGTGATTGATTTGAAAGGGTTTTCAAATCGGTAATTGTTTACACCAGAACGTGGTGCTGTAGGACTTCATGGTTAAAGAATTTCGTTGGTTTCTGATGGAGCGCGTGTGGTTCACCGGCACATCATGACACCTCAAAATTGTCTTAGGGTGTAGTCATGTAGACTAAAGACCCGAGAACCATGGGCAGTCACGGTACACATCACCAGAATGGAGTTGTGAGAGAGAATGGAGTTGTGAGAGAGAATGTCAGAATGACAAATTGAGATATCATCGAAAGAGTATCCGATAGGATCATCTGCAATAAAGTGTATAAATGTTAGACACTTGGATACATAGAAAGAGTGAAAAGGTCATAGACATAGATATGAAAGGCTTGAATTGAAAGTTTAAAAGAGAATAAGAAACCGATAATAGTTATGATAAATCCGACTTGGTGATTACTTCGTGGAGACTTGGTAATAAGCAGGAGTAGCTGCCAGTCAGATTTTATGTTTCGCTTTTGCATGTTTACTTCCTGAATAATTGGATTATTCAAATATCCACAGTCACTCATACTTTTAGGGAGTAAGTATGAAGGAAGACTGTCGTGAATTGGTTTGTAGATTGTCTAAGGAGTTAGACATTGCAATAAGATTGCTGCAACGTTCATGAGTACTTGGAAATGGAGATTTGAGTATTGGATAAACCCATGCTCAATAGATTGCTTTATGGATTATATCACGAGCAATGTTGAGACGATAATATCTTATGGTCTTAAAGTGGAGAGATATGAGTTATAATTTGCAAGTCGGTTGTTCATTGATAGTACGAAAACGCATCGGTAACTCGATGTTATAAAACGTGATGTTGTGAGTGATTTGTCGGGTAAAAGATATAACATATTAGTCGAAGCTTATTCGTCCCTTGGTCCAGACGGGAAACAGATATCTGTTGGCCACTCGATGATTTTGAAGTTGACTGAAGTGCTGGCCAGCCAGGACTGAATTGATTCGTTCAATTAGAAGTCTGAGAGTCATAAGCAAAATCGGAAATCGGGAAACAGTGTCAGACAGAGATTGATCTCAATCCATGTCTCATGTCTGAAAATATCTTGTTGGACGGAGGATCATCTGATCACTTATCTATGGACAGAACTGACTAGGTCAGAGTTCGGCAGCAGTTTCTAGGAAGCTACAGTTTGCTGATTAATTAGAGGTTAAATTGGTAATTATAGTCATAGACTTATCCAAGTGGGAGACTGTTAGATTAGGTGTCTAAGCCATGACTAATAATTCGTATTTACCTAATTAATAGAAGCAAAGTCCATTTGGGTTGCCCTCATAGCTGGAGGTTTGGTAGAAAGTTCGGTAGAGAGAAAGGTTGGTTTATTATGGGATTAATAAATCAATAGAAATAAAAGATATGGTTTGTTAATATATTAAAGTGATAATATATTAATTAGAAACTATATTGATTGATTAATAATTAATCAGGAATTAATTGGATTAATTTCTGTGGCATTAATTAGATTAATCAAAAAGTCAGGGATTAAAGTCGTACAAATTCAATAGTTGAATTGCGGCGCGCGGCGCGCCAATGTAAAGGCCGCGACGCGCGTACGTATAATCCGGAAAATGACTGACGGCTAGGGTTTCTTGTTTCCCTATAAATAGGGAACCCTAGACCTCATTATAAGTGCTCATTCTATTATTCTCTCTGGAATTTTCGTCCACCCTCTGGCTCCCTGGGTGTGATCTCATTTGAGGCAGGACTCTTGTGCTACTTAGCTTCAAGATTAAAACTAAAGGTTAGTTTTTCTGATTTATTCTTTTAGTTATTTTTTGTTTGGCCTTTAGGAATTAGTTACATGTTCAAAGTAAGAAAACATAGATCTTTTCTAGGTTGCATGTGAACTTAGGTTATTTAGTTCATGGTTGCAGAAAACCTTTCAGTTTTCTTTTTCATACCTGGTAATGTGAGCAGATGATAAGAAAATGACAAAATTACCCTCAACTCAAGAGTCAAGACACGAAACTTGCCTGTCAATCTTGGTGATGAGTTTGTCAAGCATGTCAACATCCTGATGAAACTTTCTTTTTAGTTCGGCTTGTTCCTCGTATTCTTCATAAAGTTTATTTTTCATATTTTCATGTGCACTTCTATATTTCTCCACCTCTTTTGATAAAGGCTTTACCGCCTCTTGCAAATCCTGAAACCACAAAGAAAGATAACTTTATTAGAAATAGCAACGTACTTGGACTCATTTGTATATTATATCATCCTACTTTCTTTTCTTTCTATTACAGCATTGTACTTGATTTAGATTAGGAATTCAAGCATGACTGAAAAGAAAACCCTTGACCAAAAAAACTACCTTCATTTCCAAGTCAACTTGATTTGAATCCTCAGTCAATTGATCAAGGTCGGCTTCCAACTTTTCTAGATTCTTAAAAGCATTATCCACTTTGACTTTTTTTTCTTGCTCTTCACGCCATCTTGAATTAGCCCTTTGAATTTTAAGCTCCACTTCCCTTCTTTCTTCTCGTAATTTTCCTAGCTCTCGTTCTAAATTTTCCCTATATTAAACACCAAATCAAAAGCATAAGATAAATGAAAGTACAATGCTGTAATAGAAAGAAGTAAAAGTACATACTTTGTAGTTTCTGCAGTATGAATCTCACATTGCAATTCTTCCTTGGACTTGACACCTACCCCATGCAAATCAAGTTTGTCCTCCAATTCAACAACTTCCTGATGCAGCTTTTGTATTTCACTAAAAAGTCTGTCACACGTGTCTACAGGTTGAATCAAAGATTCAACTAACTCTTTATCAGACCAAAACCTATAAAAATTAATTTTAATTATAAGTTTGAATTATGGGTTAATTAAGAAAAAGGTGAAAAACGGAAAGAATTACATCATCAAGGGCTTGAGTTTTTTGTTCCAACTCCTCTTTCAGCTCGTTTAAGTTCCTTTCTGCAAGTGGGATTGATTCGTTGCAGATTTTATTGTATTCTTCCTACATTAAATGAAGTCTTTCTAATTGTTGGAAGTTTGATTCTGCTTCTGAAGATTCTGCTGCTAATGATCTCATACGGTCTGCAGAACTTGCAGCTTTGACTCTTTGCTGGAAATAGAATCAGGGGTATTTTAGTAAAAAGACAATGGAATTGATAACTATTCTAAGCGGTGAAGGAATGAACCTTTTTAACAAAATCATCTTCTTCTTTAGCTGAAGAATTAGCAGCGATAGTT
This sequence comes from Cichorium intybus, assembly GCA_023525715.1. Classification (NCBI taxonomy): domain Eukaryota; kingdom Viridiplantae; phylum Streptophyta; class Magnoliopsida; order Asterales; family Asteraceae; genus Cichorium; species Cichorium intybus. The sequence continues at coordinate 151,786,793 of CM042011.1, forward strand.
TACCTTGAAATTGTGGGCTTCCCCTTGAAGATGTCAATCTGTCTCTGCCGACTCAAATGTTTCTGAGGAAAGTAGACAGGGATAAAGCTGAAAGAATAGGCGGTAAGAATGAGATAGGAAAGTTGTTGCAAGAAGGGTAAGTCGAGAAAGCAAGAGGTGGGAGAAGATGAACCGTTTCTCCAGATGAGAATTAGCTGAAAAAATCGATGAAACTTACCGGCGGTGAGGACTGTGTTTCCCACTTTGATTCGTCAAATTCAATGTCTCGTGATGGTCGCCGTTCAGGGAAGGGGATGCGCTTGTGGGGGTTTCTCTTCAGAAAGAGGAGAGGTCGACGTGAAGATGACCGGTGGGGGAAGGGGCGAAACGAACGCCAACTTGTCGGTCGTTGACGCTATTGCTATCGTCTGAAACTGACGCAAATCGTGGTTGGATTTCATTGGATTGGATCTTTAGCTGAAGAATTAGCAGCGATAGTTTACCTTGGAAATCAACAATAACAACGACACCGATCAAAGAGAAGAACAATCCACCCACATGCAAAGGGAAAAAACAGTCCGCGAAGAAGGAACAATCGAATAGCAGACGGGTATTCAACACAGTAGAGTAGGAAGCAATATAAAACGTCAACATACGGGAAACGTCAACATACGGGAAACGTCAATATAGAGTAGGAAGCAATATAAACAGGAGGAAAGAGAGATAAAACGTCAACATACGGGAAAGAAATAAGCGTTAAGGAACACGTAAGCATTAAAGAACACGTGTCCACAATACCCACCCGAAAAGACCCGATAACCCGAATACCCGCCTGAATAGACCCGTATACCCAAATGTAAAACCGCGTGACACAAAGGAGGAAAAAATCCGAGAGTCACAAACAAAAAAACTACGCAATTTAAGTATAAGAATAATTGAAGTAATTATTCTATTATTTAAATTTATAATAATTTTTTCAAGAAATAAAATTTTCAATTGTTTATCTTTTTGTATTGAAAGAAAGTTTATGTTTGTAAACTTTTGGTCCTTTAATTTTGCTCATGCGTCTTTTATCATAAAAATGTATTAGTATGTTTAGTTGTTTTACTTTGATGTAATTACAGTTTATGTTTTTGAACTTTTAAATGGTAATATATTTTTTATCTTTTATATAATCATGCTTTTTTTGTTTGAATTTTACCAACGAATTTTTTTGGATTAAAGTCTATTTATATGTTTGGTACTTCTATTTTGATATAATTGCGGTTTCTTGCTAGATTAACTATACGTTTAATGTTTAGTTTCTTTGACGGTTTCGTTTGTAATTTTTTAATGGTAACGGATTCTATTTTTGCAAGTCTATATATATTGGAAACGAAATTTTATTTTTCATACGGTTAAGAGTACAATACAAATGTAAAACATTAAAAGGTATTGAAAACTTTTGTTGCAATGATAGACGGTAAGGCAGCTGCATCGACAAACTGTTTGGGTATTTACCTGTTATCTATATCTTCAAAAATTTTGTTGATCTTTTCTTGTATTGAAGTTATTTCTTTGATGGCTTCATTTATCTGTGTTATGATATTGTCCTTCAGCTGTTGCAAGCCATTTTTCGCAGCCTCTATTGAAGTTGGGTCGACACCTCGGTCGAGAATTTCGATGACTTATGTGGCTATGTCGTCGTTGTGTGTTACAGTGCGTACGAAATCGTGTGCATTGCTAAGTTGTTGATATAGTCTATCGATTTCTCTTTTTTGTTTCTTCGTGGCTTCATTTTGATTTCCAGTTTGGTTGTTAAGCGGATTAGAAGAGGAAGCCATGGTGGTAGCAAGTGATTGTAGATGGTTACCGATGTTATTGAAGGTTTTCGTTTGTTGATTCTGTGACAATTGTAAATTTTGGTCAACAAAAGTCAACTGTAGTCAAACGAAGCGTACGTAAATTTATATGTTGAAAAGTTATTTTCCATAACTTTTGCGATGAATTATTAATATTATAGTACTACGTATGCTAAAACAAACAATTATCGATTAAAAGTCGAAAATACAGACAGCAAACTACTGTAGCGTAAAAATTCGATAATCGTACAATTATTATTCTGAGAATAATAATATTCATAAAACGATCTACTCGTGAATACGAAACTGTAGATATATAGAACGTCGAAAACGGAGTTCGTATGTGAAAGTTACAACCATTAAATCGCTGTGAACGGATAAATGTACACAGGGTTTGGACTCACAATACAAAATGTTGTGCCTTAAACATCAAATATGAAATAACAATTCATATGATAAGTAACGTAATAATATCTAGTATTTAATTTCAAAGCTAAATGCAATTTCCGGTAAAACGTCAAAAATCGCGAAAACGGAAGAATACTGCGCTTAAACGCGTATTTCGACACTCAACGAGCTATAATTAAATAAAAATAAATGTTTGACAATGTTTTTATGCAAAATAATTATTTAGAACTTCATTTCGTCAAAAACGCACAAAATTTCACTAAAACGACTTACGATTTTATAAAAATCACTCATTTATATAAGTATATTGCTATTTTTATAAAAACTAACCCACCCCACCCCCTACCCCACCCCCATCGGCTGAACCATGAGCCAAGACATCAAATCTCAAATCTTTGGGTTACCATTCCCAATCTAGGCAAATATGGGCCAGGAATAAACTAATACACAAAAATCAAACTTTATCTTTTATGCCATAATGCACCACACTTGAGAACAAACTAGCTCATTCTCCTCCTACACCTCTCCCTCTCTTGCTCTCGGCTCACTCTCTCCCTCTCTTCTTCCCTTCCAAACCCGCCACCATCATCATCCTCATCAAACTCCATTTCCAAGCTCCATTAACAAATCTAAGTGGTAAGTTTCATTCATCCTTTGATTCTAAACTACTTAACATAAGTTTTACACCAATTACACACACTAACATCTATGAACAACCATTGGGTAATGGTTTTGTCCAAAGGTCCTCCGAACTCCAAGACTTGGATCTTCATTCCTACCATCAATCTTCCAAGAACATCCTAGTTTCTAAGCCAAACACGCTACAAGGGTGAGTTCATACCCCACTTTTTCATATTTTCTAACCTTTTTGGGGGAGAATACAAGTTTAATTACTATAAATGTTGTTTTATTCAAGTTCATATGAGTTAAAATGCTATAAATAATGATTTACACAAATTTATAAAACTAGTTGTTGTGTAAAAATACTCTTGATATGATTTATGGATATTGCTATGTATGATGATCATAATGATATATAATGTTAGTGTAAAAGTTTCCAAACTATAAATAAAGTGTGTAAAAATGTTAGTTCTTGCACAAAAATGTTATAAAGATAAAAACTAGAAAATGTGTAAAGATGATCTTGACATGAAATATGGATAGATCCATGTATTATAAACACTATGGCATATTAAGTTGTGTAAAAGTTACAAAAAACTACAAACAAAGTGTACAAAATACTAGATCTTGGATAAAAACGTTATAAAAACGAAAACTAGTAAAAACTACGTTTTATAAACAAAAGTACTATTTTCTAGCAAAAATGGTTATAACCAAGTTATTACACCATTTTGTGAGAAATATCTTAAAAATGATAATTATAATCATTTGAATAAGTTATTTCGTTATTGTTCGTAAAAATAAAGTTATTACGACGGAACACTAAAAATAGACTATTATTGGAATAGTTTATGAATATAAGGTTATTATGACATTTTGGACATGACAAAAATAATTATATAAAATTATATAATTATTAAACATTACTATATTATCATGGGAAAAATAATAATGGATGAATACAAGAGTTTTTATATACAAATCTTACGTAAACAAGTTGATTGGAATACATACATTTTGTGAGATGAATCTTCACAGTACTTTTATAAGTACCTACTATAAGTCCTGAACTTTTATAACCAGAGTCTCGGTAAGAGAGCGCGATATTTGAGTATAGATCTATACGGGGCTTGACAACCCCGCACCTGAGCTGCTAGCTACAGCTTGACCGGCAGGTCTGAGGTGTCCAAATGTCTAACATTCCGACGTTTGAAGAACGTCGCAGCAGGCCAACTAGTCACAGTATGGTTATAGGGTATCTCACATGGAAAAATAATCAACTTAATAATTTTTATAGATTGTTTACGTGGAAATATACATTTCTAAGAAAATTACACTACAATTTTACATATTACATTTTGGTCTTTGGAATTTAAAGACTTATTCATTTTTATGAGAAAATATTGGATTTTCTTGATTTTCAACACTATCGCTTACAAACAAAGGACATTTCTTACGCAAAATCTTATGAACTCACCAACTTAATTGTTGACACTTTTCAAATTACTTGTATTATCAGGAAATTGATAAGGTAATCCTACAGCGCTATTCGAAGGGACGTTACGACGTCATTTTTGTTTATTTTGATATCATTGTAATTGTATTTGAAACATGCAACTTTTAAACGATGTAACATTTGCAATTACTTAATAATGGTTGTATTGCTTGGAATCACTATTATTCAACTTTGTTATGATATTGTTCATGAAGTCATCCACCCTCGAACGTTTCCGCCATTACGGTTTGGGGGTGTGACAGATTCTTATGTAGATTGTTTTTATTTATATGCAAAAATTTTTATAGTTTATATCGAAACTTTGAAATCAGCAATCATCTCTTCCCTTTTTTTTGTTTTTTTCTGGATGGCATGTGAAACCTGCACATGTCTTCTTCTATTGTTTCTCATTTTGTGTTTTGTAACTTTGTAAAAGCTGCATGTGAAGGTCTTTTAACTAATTAATTTGCTACAAATTTTTTATATAAATAACGGTTTTATGTAAAGTTTTTTGCTCAATTTCTAAGAGACTATATATGTTTTGTATATTATAATTTTGCAAAGTCTGACACACCGTATATATAGGGATGATAAATACATACGTTACAGATAGCTATCATTTTTTTTTACAAAACGTTTGTATTTGTTAACAAAATATACATATTTCAAAACTACAGTCCTATTAGATCAGTCATCAACTACTTGCTTCATTACGTGGTAAGACTACGCCTCATCTTCACTTTGGGAATCAGATTGTTTTTTTCTTTTTTTTCTGGAGCTGTCTTCTGTAAAAATGATGTAGAATTAGAATGTATTGTATCAAATTTTGTATTCTGAATGATTAGAAATTACTTACCTTTAGTGTTATACTGAAGACGCTTGGCAGGACTGCGTTTTGATTCATCAGAAGTTTGCGTTTGTTTCTTGGTTGCTTCTTGTTGGGTTGTCGGTGTATAAGCTGTGGGAGGCGGTGTTAAATTTGAACTTGTAACTGTTGGCATTTCCGTTGCTGGTGGGGGTGTAGTATGTTGAACGGAAGCGGTTAACCATGGAGTAGGATTTTGAATCGGACTATCTAAGTTTGACATTTCGAGGGCATCGACTATAGCAAATCCAATTTTTTGGGGAACTGAGCGCTTTGTCATTTCGATCAAAAGACTTTGGGGTTTTCCTATCATTTCTTCAATCGGTGAAGGCATGGTAAATTAGTTCTCATATCCTTTTTGAATAACTAACTTTTCACAAGTGCATCAAACCATTCTTTCTACGAAGGCATTTGTAGCAATGGCGGTCATCATGCTGGTATCATCAACAATATTTGCTGAAAAACTGTAGCTTTTTTGTGAAATAAGAAAAAAAAAAAGCAAGTTATATTTTGCAAATTGTCTTTTATGAAAAGTATATAAATGCAGTAACTTACTAAAACTTTGGCGGATTGACTTGTCCATCGCTAACGCAAAACCAAATATCTCCTTGTTTTGCAACTCGTTTATTGCATTTTTGACATGTTGCTGTGTACCACGAATCAAAAATTCTGTAGCTCTCTATGGCTGCTTTGGTAAGGAATTTCTTAGCCTGAAACGTATAATTAGTTTTCTTTTAACAGCAATGTACTTTAATTTTTTTATGAAAAAAAATTATAATATAATAGTATTGTTTTTTATCTATGATTCTACTTACAATCAGTTCAGAGTGTTCTTTTGTTAAAAGATCGGCTATAGTAATTGTAAAGGTGATAGCACCGGAGGAGCTTGGTTAGGAACTTTTGTTAAAAGATCGGCTATAGTAATTGTAGTATACGGTAAGGTGATAGCACCGGAGGAGCTTGGTTGGGAACTGCAGTACATTTGCAAATTTAGAATTTAATGAATATATAATGTATTTATCAAAGTGTGACTTATACCTTTGAAGATCAAGAATTCCTGGTGCAAGAGTCGAATTGACAATAACATAAGTAGCGTCTGTAGAAGCTAATTTCAATCTTCCTGTTTCAATAAATGTTACCGATATAAATAATGGAATATTATCGTAATGTTGAATATAAAAATTAGATAGTAAAGAGTAACCATACCTCCATAGGTTATGACTTTGATATTAGTAATCGTTATTGTAGTACCTATAACCGTATTTAATAACTGTTGATGATTGACTCTATGCTTGGATTGGTAATAGTCTTTCCAAAGTGTAATGACAATTTCGTGTCCACTAGTGTACGTTGTGAAGTGTAATAGTTTTAGGAATCAACATCGAAACACTAAAAAATGTAATTAGGGTGGTATGTTACTTACTCTTTTCCTACTAACGTTAAGTACATTAATCGATCGCCCTCATTCTTTTTCCCAGATTCATAGGATTTAAAGAATCCCACATAGTCTGCAATATAAAAATATAGCAAAGCAATTCTAATACTAAACTGTAATATTATGAAAGGTATAAAGTTTTATCTTGAAAGAAACCAGGGAAGTAATCTGGACTTGCTAACAGGCTATACAATTCTTCAATAGTTGCTGGGTGGTACCATTCTTTCGGTATGTTTGGAACATCGGTTAATTCATCGATTTTGGATGCCCGTCCCACATTAATATGAAATTCTTTTTTTAGAATTTTTCTATGGATTTCTGTGTTGGAGCAGGTATAATTATGGATAGCATAGCAATGTAAAATCTGAAAATTTGATTCTCCATATGCTTGATTTGTTTTCTCAACAAGTATACGGATAGCATCGGTCTGTTGCGTATAAACAGTTGTCATAAGAAAAATTAAAGTTGTAGAAATTTTTTTGGTGTAAAATATACTAAAGATCTTACCTTTTCATCTACTACTAAAAACCATGTTTCATGTGCTCGAAAATGAGGAATCCATTTCCGAAGTACGCGTATTTCTAACCTACGTGCTGGACAACCACTAAAAAGTTCAGAAATTCCTGCCATCCCTGCAAATCTACAAAGAAAAAAAATTACACAATTTTATTTCACCAAAAATTTATGTAGAAAGCATATTATATCTCCTTATGAACCTCAACATTTTGAATAAGTGTTAGAAGATCTTTAAATACTATATTTTTGGTGGTGTTTGATAGATGACCATCAGAATTTTGAATGAGAATCTTTATAGAATCGGGTGAAGTTGCTCTCGAAAGTGCAACATAAAGTTGACCGTGTGTAAAAACAGCCTGTGGCAAATACACCCCGATTTTTTCCAGTGATTGGCCTTGACTTTTATTGATAGTCATTGCGTAGCATACTTTGCATGGAAACTGTTTTCTAATGAAGATAAAAGGCAATTCTTCATCTTTATGAATGAGTTTGAATCTAGGAATGTAGACACATTTGCCTACAAATGTTCCTGTCATGATATAAGCCTGTATAACGAAAGGAAGAAGTTGGGTGACAATAAGTCTTGTGCCATTACAAAGCCCATTTTGCAGGATCCATGTTCCTTAATAAGAGGATGGGTGTATTTTTTTTAAGTATCAATTCATGTAATGGAAGACCCGGAAACGACAACTGGTTCAAGTATTCTTCGGGATAAAGTAGATCAAGATCAATAGATTTATCCGCAAATGGGGTAACTTTATCGGTACTGTGATAAACTCTTAAAGGTTCGATGTTCATATCTAATACCATAACGTTAATTTGGTTTGTAGTTTCGTTTTTTGGACATACAATCGCTCTATTGCACAAAGTTGAAGATGTGGGGTTTATCAGAATGTGGGATCCGTACACAAAATCGATGAGATCCTTGATGCAATTTCTTGGTTCCGTAATCAGCATATGTGGAGGAATATCGATAATAGAAACACTTTGTGGTTTTTTCGGATCTGGTGTTCCAAGTCGACCATTACCAATGTCTAGAAGCCATGATGCAAACTTTGCACATCGCTGAATTTCGATTACACTACCATTGTTTGATGATAGACGCATATTAGAAGACAATCTATAAACGGAAAAAAGCGGCCATAGAAAAGAATTAGGTAAAGTAGAAGCAATGATTTGCAGATTCGAATTTTTCGTTTTAACCGGAAGCGTCTGTCTAAAATCTCCTCCTAAAAGAACAGGTATGCCTCCAAAAGGAATACCAGGTTTCTCTAATATATATTGGAAAGATCTATCGACTGTTTCAAAACAAAACCAATCAGTCATGGTAGCTTCATCCCAAATTATTATGGTTGTTAGCTTCAAAAGTTCTACAAGTTGAGATTTTTTTAATATTGAAAATAGAAGTGGTGGATACATCTACAGGTATATTAAACCTGGAATGTGCAGTCCGACCAGAAGGTAACAGAACAGCAGCAATTCCAGAAGCTGCGACAGCCAAAGCGATCTTTCCGATGGATCTAAAATAAGCAAGTACCATAGACCACAAAAATGTCTTACCTGTTCCTTCGTGTCTATATACAAATAATAATGACTGAACACCGTTATCAGCATCTTGACGTATACGGTTATAAACAGCCAACTGATAAGAATTTAATCTATAAAACATCTGTTGATGATATTGATGTAAAGCCTCTTTATCGTACCCAGTTTCCTCTAAAAGTAATCTATTTTCAAGAACTGCACAAACATTAGAAGACGGAACTGGTATTTGAAAATCAGAAAGGCTTTTCAATGGTATACAACCATTAAGATGTTTTTCAAGTTCCAAAAGTACTTGTTGCTGAATAGTGTCATCTGGAACGTAATCGTTTGTCGAGGACGAAACCGACCGAAATCTATATCGTACATCATCACTCATCTTTGACCATGTATATTCCCACATCTGTAATGGATTAGAGATGTCACAAAACAACAATAGATGGCAGAATAATTTTCGAAGCTGCGAACAGGAAGCCCACAACGAAGCATCATCAAAAGCGGATTGCCATTCTTTATCATCTCCGATTAATCCTAACGCCTGGCACGCAAGACGAAAAGATGGATAAACAATTCCATTTACCTTTCTTATATCAGAAAATGTTTTGCAACCACTTTGATGGCATAACATCATCCGCAAGTAAAAAACCTCACCACAAGTCGGATGAATATATGCAAGTAGACAAACAGGCGGCTGTCTTTTTGAAGTTCTAGGCAACCACTCGCGTATACTAACATCCCATTTAAAATGTTTGGAATATTCAGAATACTTGAGATTCCTACCGGCAATATCGTGTTGATTGCTGAGTAGCCAACTAGTAAGCGTAGTCCTCCCGAACATTAGATTTCTAACAACAGATTGGAGATTATCGTTATCTCTAAACGTAGTATTCTGTATATTTTCTAGATGAACAGCAAGAATTTGAACTGATGGAAACCGCTCATGAATACAGAAGTTAAAAAGTCGCCACACAGCCTCGTGTGGACATATGAATCGACCATCAACAAAAATTTTTATTTCATCTATTGCAACAGTGTCAGTAACAGAATGAGTTGCGGAAGCGGATTCAGAACTATGAATACCAAAACTAACACGTTCGACACCTTTAGAAATGTACTTGAAAAGATACTTGATAAGCATATTCCACCCGCAATATTCAACATTGATATGTGCATTAAATTTGCTGCATAAACGTCTGTTATATGGAACCACAAAGCCATTGTCAACTTGTATTCCATTGCTAAGAGTATGAAATGCGGAGATGTTCCTCTTGTAATGTACATACCCTTGTTTATCAAAAAAAGTATGAGTATTGAGGGGTTTTGGAAACGACTTGCTGCACTTACCGCCTTTCATACAAACGGAATTAGGATCAACTGAACCGCAAGGTCCGTGAATCATACAAGTAGTAATTGTTTTGTATAGCAACGGATCAGTAGCTGGATTTGGAAGCTCAGCAGATATATAATGATCAACATCGATAGGATTCCTAATGAGCGATGAAGACGACATCCACAGCAACGTATGAAAATGAGGCAATCCTCTTTTCTGGAATTCTATGGTATATAAATCTGCATTACAAAAACAACCAATCAGAAAATGTAACAGATGCAACCTAAAATAAAATTGTAATTCGAGTAATGTCATAACTAAATATAACATAATTTGACACGATATTAATGCTAAAGTAGAACCGCAAAAACTAGTAAGAAATTTTAAATAATGTATGTATATTTTTTAAAATAAATCAAAGGAAACAAATAGCAACCTACTTTAAATCATTTCTTGATAAATCAGAATTTGAAACCGTGTTAATGATAGAGGAGAAATGTAAAAAACAGTGATCAGTTTTAAGTTATTTATCCATTACTGAACTATTTTAAAACAGCGCTAAAACTTCTAATTCTTGTCTAAATTACTAAGGCGTAATTAAAAATGTATGAGAAGAAAATAATTTTTTTTCTAAAAGTCTACAGTAGAGAAATTCGCACAAACTGCGGACCAGGGGCCAAAAAAGGTAAAATTACGAAACAACGACTAAAATTGTAAATTGGACAAAATCAAGTGACTTTAAAAAGTATAACTGTTAATTACAAAAAAAATTATTACATTTTAAGTCCTTAAGTAAAAATTTTTCCAACTATGGTCCTTTAGAATTTTGTTATGTAATTTAGATCCTCATTTGAGAATTTTGATCTGTTTTTGAAGTTAAATAAATATATTTGGGATTAAGATTGAAAAAATTCAACTATCCTTTAAAGGACGAACAATAAACATTTTTGGTTAGAGTAACGACCAAAAGTATTTTAAAACCTAAAAATGAAGACCAAACTTCCAAAATAGAACTTGGCAGCAACAAAATTGAAAAAATAAACAAACATTAGGAACCAGAAAAGTAAGTATATATGTATAGAAGTATCCTTATTTGATATATTTTCACAATTTTTTTTCATGATCTATATGAAATGACTATAGTACCCTTTATCTGTTTTTTAATATATAATTCTGCTCTGTGAAAGTAGTTTTGAAAGTATACAAACCAAAAATAGTTAAAGGTTTTTTATAGTCATTTTCACAGTTTCGAACCAAAAAGAGTTTTTGTCTGTTAATAACAACGTTATATTTTGCACTATTAATAGCAACACATAACATACATAGGCTTTCTATCATCCCAAGAATAACGACTAAAATTGCAAATTGGAAAAAATCAAGCAACTTTAGGAAGCATAGTTGTTAATTACAAAAATATTTATTACAATTTAAGTCCTTAGGTAAGAAATTTTTCACCTTTTTTTCATGATCTATATGAAATGACTATAGTATCCTTTATCTGTTTTTTTAATATATAATTCTGCTTTGTGATAGTAGTTTTCAAAGTATACAGACCAAAAATAGTTAAAGGTTTTTTATAGTCATTTTCACAATTCCGAACCAAGAAGGCTTTTTGTCTGTTAATAACAACGTTATATTTTTCACTATTAATAGCAACACATAACATACATAGGCTTTCTATCATCCTAAGAATAACGACTAAAATTGCAAACTGGAAAAAATCAAGCAACTTTAGGAAACATAGTTGTTAATTACAAAAATATTTATTACGTTTTAAGTCCTTAAGTAAGAATTTTTCCCACTATGGTCCCTTAGAGTTTTGTTATGTAATTTTGATCCTCGTTTAAGATTTTTGATATGTATTTGAAGTTCAATAACTATATTTTGAGATTAAGGTTGAAAAAAGTCAACTATCCTTTAAAGGACTAACAATAAACATTTTAATTAGTATAACGATTGAAAGTATTTAAAAACCTAAAAATTAAGACCAAATTTCCAAAATAAAACTTAGCAGCAACAAAATTGAAAAAATAAGCAAACGTTAAGAACCAGAAAATTAAGTATATATGTATGGAACTATCCTTATTTGGTATATTTTCACAATTTTTTTCCATGATCTATATGAAATGACTATACTACCCTTTTAAAAAAAATTAATATATAGTTGTAGTCTGTGATATTAGTTTTCAAAGTATACAGAACGAAATTAGTAAAAAAAATTTTATAGTCGTTTTCACAGTTTGGAACCAAAGAGGCTTTTTGTCTGTTAATAACAACGTTATATCTTTCACTATTAATTGCAACACATAACATACATAGGTTTTCTATCATCCTACTTTGAATTTTTTTTGTTTGTTTCATTTAAGCGTAATCTGATTTATTTCGAAATGTTTACATTTTTTACTATTTACACTTGACTACAAGAATCTGGAAAATAATTCATTTCACATGGAAATTGTTAAGATATTATAGTCAAATAGAAGATAAAGAATGATATTGTTTATATTTGTTATTGGTCATTTTTAACCATTTGACTTAATTTCTGCTACTTAAACCATTAACTTATTTATCTATATTTTGTTTATTGATGGCATATCTTACCAAAGGTGTCGTTTTCTAAGAAAGGCTGTTAATTGAGTATCTTTTTTGGCATTTCACAAATTTATTAATGATTAAATACATAAATACAAAATAAAAGTGTATTAATGATTGAATATTAAAATACAAACCAATTTTGCAATTTGAAGTGCTATAACATAAAATATTTTGCAAAGTATAATGTCGAAAATGCAAAATGAAAGTAGGATGATATAATACAAAAAAATTAAAGCATGTTGGTATTTGTTGTATTGATCTGCAAACCTTTGTAACTATAAGTACGCGTCAATGCAAGAAATAGCAACATACTTTCATTTTTTGTGTATTATACTATCCTACTTTCATTTTGCAATTTAGGCACTACAATTTCAGTAAAAAGCAATTTACTTTGATTGAAAGACATACTATTTAAGATTTAATAAATGCACCACCCTAATTTTACGTTGATGAAAATAAAAAAAAGTTTAATCAAATCTCATTTATATATGTATTATAGGATATTGTTTTTATGTAACACTACAACAACAGTGCAACTTCATTTATAGTTGTTACAATAAAGGAAAAGTTTCTTACTTTAAGCAATTTCAATTAAGTTCAAAGTATTAGACTAAAAGAAAACCAAATTAAATCGTTTTAAAACAGCCCCAAATCTCAAAATAGCCAAGTAAATGTAAATAAAATAAATTGTATACATAAATACAAAACAAAAGTGTATTGATGATTAAAAAAAATCTAAATTTTACATCATCAACGGCTATCAAACATACCTACCATTTAAGTCGTAAATTCATTGTTATTCTTTGTCAAACATTAACATAAAAACCGTTGAATATTTGAATACAAAGCAATTTTGCAATTTGAAGTGCTATAAGTCGGAATATTTTGCAAAGTATAATGCCGAAACTGCAAAATGAAAGTACGATAGGATAATAAATTTTTTTTCAAAGTACATTGCTATTTGTTGTATTAATCTATAAGTCTTTGTAACTATAAGTACACGTAAATGCAAGAAATAGCAACATACTTTCATTTTTTTTGTGTATTATACCATCCTAGTTTCATTTTGTAGTTTAGGCACTGCAATTCCAATAAAAATCAATTTACTTTGATTGAGAGACATACTATTTGAGATTTAATAAGTACACCACTGTAATTTTAGCTTCATGAAAATAAAAAAATATTTAATCTGATCTCATTTATATATGTATTATAGCATATTCTTTTTATGTAACACTGGAAGAACAGTGCAACTTCATTTATAGTTGTTACAATAAAGGAAAAGTATGTCACTTTAAGCAACTCCAATTAACTTTAAAGTATTAGACCAAAAGAAAACCAAATTAAATTGTTTTAAAATGATCCCAAATCTCAAAATAAGCAACTAAATGTAAATACAATAACTTGTATACATAAATACAAAACAAAAGTGTATTAATAATTAAAGAAAAAAATATTAATTTTACATCATCAACGACAATCAAACAGACCTACCATTTAACTCCTAAATTCATTGTTATTTTTTGTGAAACATTAACATAAAAAACGTTGAATATTTAAATACAAAGCAATTTTACAATTTGAAGTGCTATAACTGGGAATATTTTGCAAAGTATAATGCCGAAACTACAAAATGAAAGTAGGAGGATATAATAAAAAAAATGAAAGTACGTTGCTATTTGTTATATTAATCTGTAAGTCTTTGTAACTATAATTAGGCGTCAAAGCAAGAAATAGCAACATACTTTCATTTTTGTGTATTATACCATCCCACTTTTATTTTGCAGTTTAGGTACTACAATTCCAATAAAAAGCAATTTACTTTGGTTGAAAGACATGATATTTGAGATTTAATAAGTACACCACTGTAATTTTACGTTCATGAAAATAAAAAAATTAATTTAATCTCATTTATATATGTATTATAGCATATTGTTTTTATGTAACACTGCAAAAACAGTACAACTTCATTTATAGTTGTTACAATAAATGAAAAGTCTCTTACTTTAAGAAATTTCAATTAACTTCAAAGTATTAGACCAAAATAAAACCAAACTAAATTTTTTTAAAATGGCCCAAAATCTCAAAATAAGCAACTAAATGTAAATAAAATAACTTACAAGCAGACATGTCTCCAAAAGGTTTATCTGTCTTGAGAAAGGTAATAAACTCAGCAACCTTCATTTGGAAGATCCTAGCAATGATATCTGGACGGTCTTGAGCACCTCTAATATCATTTCGTGCCATATATCTAACAATTTCTCGCCACTTAACATTACACGTGAAAGTAATGAAATATTGTGGATTGCCATAAACTCTACAGATAGCAAGCACGTCCTGATAGTGTTTATACATATAACGCGGGCCACCAATAAAAGATGTAGGTAAAAAGAAACATTTTCCAATAAGTCTAGCGTCCGAATCTCCTTGCAAAATAGCATCGTGTACCCCACTTACATGCTCACTGCGTAAATTATTCTGATTATTACGGATACAATCGACCGCACTGCAATAGCAAAGTATATATACCGCTACGACCATGAATCAAATAACTATAGTACATGTTTAACGTGACTGGTTTCGAAGTAATGGTAGTAGCAGAACGCAACTTAAATATTGTAGACCAACCCTTTTCACCATATGGAAACAACAACGGATACTGTAAGGGCATATAAGAAAAATGTAATTTGCTAATCCTCGTTGGCTGCCCTCCCCGATAATGAACGATAATATCATATGTGGATGCATTCGGATCATCGGCTGTCACAATAGCACCTAAAGCATTCCCATACGGACGAGCATATCGAACATTAGGAACATTATTGTATAAGCGTACAACATAATTATCCAAATTTTTTTTCCCAAGCCAAACATAATGCATTTTTAAACACCCGCACATACTCATTAATCCCATTCAAAACTAAAGACAAGCCTGCAACAATGTCTGCCTGTAAAGCCAACCCATCATCCCAAAAAAATCCGTAAACGATTACTAACTTCTTTCTCCATATCTTATACATATAGCTGCAAAAACCGAGGCGGATCCGATCCTTGTGGACAAAAAGATCCAATTCGATGACAAATTTAACTGGAAACCTTAAAAGTATAAGGACCAATGCCATGATTAACCGTCTCATCAATTTTGGCCCCAAAAGAAGTCATTGAAAACATTGAATTGTAAGCCCTAATATTATCCATATAATGTTTATTCTGAAGCAAATCCAAGATATAAGATGGAGGCATTAAGGGTATAGGCAACACAATAGCTCCCTAACGACAACAATGGTTATAAACAGGATTATTGCGGGTCGAACCTCCAATATTTCTCTCACTCCACCAAAATTCTGCTTTACAATAAAAGCAAACCAAAACACAATCCCCATGATCATGGTATACTGGTAGAGGTCTATGAACAACAGAAGCAGCAAAATTAGAAGATTCTCGACCCTCAATTAAGCCACCAACAACAGAAACATTCAGAACAGATGACTCTCCAATTTCAAAATCCCCAGCCATAGAATATTCCATAGAAAAACAGAAGACAAAAAATCTAAAGAAACAACAAAGAAAGTCACCAAAAACGAAACACTAAGTGTAAGACCCGTATCCTGATTATAACATATACTTAAAATAAGAGTGTTATGAATTATATGATCATTGGTAGTTATAAAGCTAAGAAAAACTTTAGTTACAATTTCATATGAAAATCAGCATTTTGTGTCGTTTTTAGAAAAATCATAATTAATTTTAGAAAAATCGTTTGGACCTCAAACCAGTGCACAAAGTTTACAAATTGAGTCTAGTACAATTACCAAAAATAATAGTAAGCTGGAAAATGACATTATCTATGGTAAAAAAATGCAATCTTTACTGATTAGTTCGGAATTGACAGATTAGATAGTCTGTTTTCAAAAATTCATAATAAATCATAGAAAAATCGTATAAATACGTAAAATACATCCCTGGAAAGGTATTGAGATAAATTTCTGGAATATCAAATAAAAACGTGAATTTCATGGGTTTAAAGTCGGCTAAACCAGTCGTGAACAGACTGATTCTAGAAGGTATTAATTTCAACAAAGTTATATTATTAAAATCTTTTGTCAAAAGTGTCATGCCATTTTTTATTCAAGAATTCAAGTATAAATACCCCTCAAAACATCTCATAAACCACACAACTAAATCTCAATCCAATATATAGAGGTTTCTAAGCACTAGAGTGTAAGCAAGTGAGCGGAAGGAAGCTTAAAAGCCTAACGAAGGAGTTATAGATCTCGACGACTGGTCATAAGGTAACTACAAACCTTTCTATAGCTTAATTAGGTATTGTAAAATAGTTTTTGTTAAGAAGTAGAATATTTAATAAGTATAACATATGTTATATTATACTAATTTCTAACAATAGTAAACAAAAACCTTAAAATGTCGTTATTATAACAATTCGTAATTTCCGAAAATAATACCGATTGATTTACTTACGAGGACGGTGACTAGGCCGATTACTTGGGATCTGGTTGTTGGATTTTCCGAAAGGCTAAAATGCTGAAAGGATCCTGCCACCCCATCTAATCTTCTACCTGGCCGTTCTTTACTTGATAAATCATGGAGTATCATATTGGAATTATTGAAGGGTTTAATGATGCGACTATAATATAGTTAAGGATTAAGAAATGATAGATTTCTTATTATGTTAACAGTTAAAGTTGAAGGAAATACAAAGCCGAGAAAGATAAACGATATAGTCAACTATAATCAGGTGAGTCTTCTCACTATACTATAGGTGATATTGCATGCGTAGGAAGGAAGATATGTTAGACTAAGGTGATCTTACATGTTATGATAATTGTATGAATTATTGCTATGATAATGATTGTTTGTGGACGGAACGAGATAGCCCGCGAGCCAATAGGCGGAACGGGAATAGCCTGCGAGTCATTAGACGGAACGGGAGAAGCCTGCGAGCGATAAGACAAAACGGGAACTGCCCGTAAGTCTTCAGCGGAATAGGGATAGCCCGCGAGTCTCACAGACATATGAATGGTTATTGTGTGTTGTATGTTATGTGATAGATCGTATGGTATTTTGAGGAACTCACTAAGCTCCGTGCTTACCCTTTCCCTATATAAACTACTGTTTCAGGTACATCAGGTACCATGGATGGCAAGGCGTGACGTGTATACACTGTGCTACTTCATTGGAGGACTGTTTTTGAATGGATGTTCCGCTATGTTGTGATTTCATTAACTTTTGTTAATCCTGGGATGTTTTCATTAAACTTATAAGTTATGAAATTTTGTCAAAATTAATTAAGTGGCTTTTCTTATATTGAAGTATCCGTTTAATTTTTTTTTTATTTTTACCCTAAAATTTTGGGATGTTACACTAAGTACCTGCAATAGAACTGAAGATAGGAAGAATCACACACAACAATCGAAAGTAGAAACTCAGGAAGAAAACCTCGGACGAAAGTCACCTAAGAAGAATGCAAACAAAACCGGGATGAAGAAACAAAAGAAAATAAGAGAAGCTGAAACACGTGTAAATAAACGACAGCAAATCTAACCTGGGGATCGATATTTTATTGGACATCAATCGGGTCCAATGAAGTAATTGACACTTCATTCCAACATCAAAGAAGGAAAGGTACGATGAGGTAAAGTAAACCGGACAATTGGAGGACTAAAAGTAGCAAATCCCAAAAGAAAGCAATAAATAGAAAGCACTAACAAAAAAACCCATCCCCCGTTTCCCACCCACCCCCCACCCACCCCCAGCAAAGCTTCTAGAGAAACTTTGGTTTTTAATATATATAGCAATAATCAAGTTATTGTATAATTTTTAAAAGGAAAAA
>CM042011.1:151805293-151864510 GCA_023525715.1 Cichorium intybus
CGCCAGCTTCTATCTTTTTGACATAATAAAAGCAACTAAAACAATATATATTGTCAGTTATGTAAGGGTTGTTTTTAGCTAGAAGGAAAAAACGACTTAATAAAATTTTGAAAAACGATATCGTTCTTAACAAATCTTATTTGTTTTATAAATTTACGTTTATTTATTTTATTTTTCGTTTTTCCATATATACCCTGTTATTATTTGAATTGTATTTTGACTATTTTCTTTTGTAATACCGCGGATTTTATAGTTTTCATTATATATTGTTATATATTAACTTCAACTTTAGAATTATATATGAAAACATATATTATCATTAACAAAAGAAAACAAAAGACAAATAAGGCTAATTATTTAAAGCAAATTTCAAAATTTAGGCAAAAACTAGAAGGGAGACCAAAATAGTCAAAAATTTCGCAAGTGAATGTCTGCGAAATTTTTGGACCTACAAAAGTCTCATTGACCTGCATTAGACGTGATAGTTTTTGGACCTGCAAATGTGTGCGAAAATATAACACTCGGTTTCTCATACAAAGTATACCCAAAATTTTTCAAACATTAACATATCAAAATAGGAATTGTACTCAAACCACGGAAAAAAGATGTTATCAATATATTTAATTACACAAAAGGTCCTTACAAAAATTGACATGACATTACAAATAAAATTTAATACGACTAAAGGACAGGCTCTAAGTTGTCCCTCTCTCTTTATCACATGTCTTCCCTTTCACTGCTACAGATACCTGCAAAACAACATACAACTCAAGTATAAGCTTATAAAAAGCTTAGTGAATAATCTTTAACACACTCCACATATCTTTCTCAAAACACACTCTCATCATTCACACTTGCTATTCTCATTAGCAAGTAAACATCTCCTCTTTATATCAGAAACCTGCAATCACATTAGCTTACAAATACCAGTCAATGATTAGCAAACCTCAACTCCTTAGTAGGTATCCCAACTAGTACTGCTCATTTACTCATTCATGAACGCTCGCATGAACTCGTTCTACACCCAACCATACTCCATATCAAAAACCCTTATATATGTATAATTCGATTCAAAACTCTATAATGCAACTACTCTAGCATATACTCTGTTTATACAATTAATATGTGTATTTGACTTGACTATTGTTACTCACAGTAACAATTCACTCAACCAGTAGTTATAACAATAACAACAACATATCACACATAAATATTACATATATTTCAACATACATTAAAGTATATCACTACTCAAGTAATAGAGGTAATCACATGATATCGGCTTAGTATGTGGAATGGTAAACCACGTGTATCGGGCTCCTATCCACTAGAATTGGTTGTATCATAACAACCCAATCAATACTTGATACTAATACATCTCAAAAGAGAAATCATTTCAAGGTGAAAAGGAACTATAAAAATATATAGCAACAATATCTAAGTTATAGCTCTCGATTCTGCAAAACCTCACTCAATCGACCACAAAACACAAGAATCAACACTTTCTTAGCTAGTCTTAGGATTAGAACTCCCTTTCATACACTAATCCAAGAATACTCATTTTAACTCATGCTAGTTGCAGGTGGTTTATCAACACCACCTGGAACTAACTCAATCCAAGCAACACAATAATCAAATCGAAGCTAAAACGAGAGATATTAACTTTTAACCATAAGATAACGAATCTTAACTTCAATTCTCGAGTTATAGGCTCCAATTTCAACTATGGAGTGTTTGGGGGTGTATTT
Organism: Cichorium intybus; assembly: GCA_023525715.1. Classification (NCBI taxonomy): domain Eukaryota; kingdom Viridiplantae; phylum Streptophyta; class Magnoliopsida; order Asterales; family Asteraceae; genus Cichorium; species Cichorium intybus. The sequence continues at coordinate 151,807,042 of CM042011.1, forward strand.
CTAGGGTTTAGAGAGAAAACCCGGTAATTGATTTCACCAAATGAAAGAGGAAAAACCCACTTAAAAAGTCACTGTTGCGACATTAGCGCCGCTAATGTCCCCATTATCCACTAATGTTCGCTGCATGACCTGTGCTCGCGAAAACGACCCGTTTGACCCCCTTTCGACCCATATAATGTTTTCTGAACAATTTTCACACGACACGTGTGGACCTACACGACCCGTGTGGGTCTGGAAGTGTCTCAGATTGGTTTCTAAAGCCTTTTTACACAATCCATGTAGCATCTTTTTGACACTTTTCAAGCTCAAACTTCTCCCAAATAAGTTTCTAACCATCCTAACTCAGTTAACAACTTATTTAATCTTAATTACACTAAGATTAACACAATCTCACTACTAATTAGTAATACGGTATTACAGAAAATCTTGTAATGGGCCGAGAAATTGAGCTGAAATGGTCCCCCTATTTAATGTAATCGTTTTCTCTTTTCGCATATTCCAAACAAGATTTTCGTAAATTAGATGAGATTATTTACGAAGAAACTGTCAGAAATCAACCAAAATGTATTTGGAATGGTATCTATCGATTTCGTTAAGTTATTCAATGAAATGTAACAATATCCCTAAAAGAAAATGAGATATATGCAAAAGAATGGCTACGAAAATCTCAATTATCGTAGGAAAACTGACATTTTTGCATATGCCAACTGTAAAAATGTGAGAATTGTTTGTTAAAATGTCACTATTGCATGCGAAATTCACAAATATAAATTATTTTTAAATTGATGGTTTTAATCATAGTCCACACCATCCACTCCGTCGTTAGGGGAATGGACAGCGGACTTGATAGTCCTTCAACTTAGACACGAGAACTTGTGAATACGACTGCGTTCGAAATAACCAACACTTTTCATTGTGTACAATAGCAATTAGTTATACTTGAAGTCCCATTACTTACTCCAAAAGACGATGAGCATATAAACTTTTCACTTAATAATATGCAAATGCTCATGATGACAATGTTTGAAGATATTCAACAATTTCTGAACTTAATGACAATAATCGAAGAGGAATGTAGGCCTAGTGCAACACTTGAATAGCGATGTGAGTTCATTGAAAGTTACATAGAAATGTTTGAAGTTAACGAAGAACGTGCTCGGTTACCCTTTCATGGAATCCAAAGTATAAATATAAGTTTAATTTAAACTAGACATTGATATGTAAGTTGCTATGATCTTCATGAATGAAAGTATTTTAACTTAACTTAACTTGTTATGGTTTAATGATAGAATATACTTTAATTTAAAAAATAGTTGAAATAACGTTAAAACACATAGCATAAACGTAAAATGTGATATCATTATACGGATACAAAATATTAAAGTTTTGTTGGTATTACATTATTACCAATTTAATTTTCAGACAACAAATTTAGAGATTATAAGGGATACATTGTTTTTTCGCGCTTAATAAAACCCCCTTTAATTCTTACAATATTTTCAAGACGGTTTATGTTCTCCTACAAGCTTGCTAAATTTCGCTTTATCACCACGAATCCACTTTTTGCCTCTTTTAATTTTTTCTTAGTATCCTTCACCCATTTCTGTTTTTCTTTCAGCTCTGTATAGAGAACTTCTACACGTTCTTTAAGTTTTCGAGTTTTTTAGAGCCTCTACGGTTGTCTTCTTCATCAACTTTCATTGCTTCACATGTATAATTAGACATATTATCCGATGGTGGGTTATCAATAGAAAATGCAAGCTGACCTCGGCACACTAGAGGAAATGAGTTAATAATGGAACAACTATAATAATCATCCTTACATAATATAAAACACCATTCTGAGATGAACTAATATGTTACTGAATTAGAGACTACTATGGTGATAACACTTTATATAGCACTGAAGTTAGGTTCTAGGTGGTAAATTTAAGATGGTAGATTGTACATTTAGGGTGGTAGGTGGAAAACATGGTTCCCTTTAAGACACCCTATAGGTGAGCCATCTCTATACTAGGGCATATCATCAAAAAAATATTATAAATGTTTTAAACACACATATAATAAGATAAATTATCATAATGTATAATGTGGTACATTGTACATTTGACTTCATACAAAAAATATTATAAATGGTTTAAACAATACATTTAATAAAAAATGGCATGTAGATAAAATCCCACCAAAATAGATGCCATCTTATATCTAAATCTCATCACAAGAGCATATATTGGTGTACATATACCCAAAAACAGCGTTTGACGTCAACCGCTCCAAAAACATACACATGAAGACCTCACAATCTCCTAGAGCTCTACTTTGCGGTGGTAGACCTTCAACCAAAATGAAACGTATATTGATATTTATTGGAAAAAAATACTTGTTCAACAAAATATTTATAAAATGTATAATCATTAATATATATATATATATATATATATATATATATATATATATATATATATATATATATATATACACATACATACATACATACATACATACATACATACATACATACATATATCTACTATGCCTAATAAAGAAAAATAACTTTTGCCACGTGTCCTTTTTATAATAAGTATCCTCCTACTGACACGTGGCTTTCTCTTATAATCAGAAAACAAATAATGCTAATAATCAAGAAAAAAAACTAAAAATTAGCAAACCGAAATTTGCTACGTGTCAGTTTCTTAAGACCCTATTTTGCCACATGGCGTGTTATACTTCACCTTTAGATTTGTTTCCTGCTTAAAATAAATCTCATTGTATCCCAAAAAATCAACAAACATTCAATTTTTATACTTGGTCAAATCATTGTTGCAATAGAACTCTAATGTGATTGAAAGAACACGAGACTCTCACTTCATCTCTTCTTCTCTAATAACATTTAACTCCTCCATCTCCCTTTTAAAACATAGCCTCATCATCTCTGCTCTTCGTCATTGGCGACCTCACCCAACAATGTTGTTATTCAATCACCACCATAGCCGCCACTACTCTTCTACACACATGCACCACCATGAAACCATCGATGGTTAAACCCTAGATCTAGATATTGGCTAACACAATTTCGTTTCCTCTTTTTCGACTTAGAGTCAAATGATGATTAAGTTCTTTATAAAGCACATGTGGCAAGAAATGAATCACCCAAAAGATCCAGAGGATAGGATTGACTTAGAGTCAACTGAAGATTGCAAGTCTTGAACAAAGTTAACAAAGTCATAAGTTTACATAGATATGTAAAAGACATTGAGATTAAGAGCAACGGACACACCTGTTGCTGTGTATTGCTAGAATCTTGATATAGAACACAAATGTTTGTACTTCACGATATTCATCATTCAGTATGACGAATATGACTTGGCTTCTTGGATAAGCGATTGAATTGAAACCTTGAACAGTTCAAGGACTTCAAAGGAAGTACAAGTTCCACAGAACCTGAACAATAACATAAACTAAGAAAAATGTTTCACAGTTCATTCTCTTCCAAGAACATTAATAGTTATAATGTATCTTAGGAAAGATAATGGAGCATTGGTCGAAACAGTTCGATCCTCGATGTATGAGATACATTCCCAATTAGTTTCCAATAAGATGAACACTATACCAGTCAGTCCATATAAACCATATTCCGACCACATCCTAGACTAAGTAGGTATTGCAGACACTGTCTGAAATGTAAAGCTGGGATTATCCCACTTATACATAGAAAGTCCAGGGTCTTGTAGTGTTCATCCGAACCTCATGACTAGCCTAAACATGATGAGCATTGTCGTTTCATTGGCTATCCCGCTGTAACTGTAAAAGAAGAGCTCTTTTAGAAAGAAATCATGTTCTAAGGAAACAGTGGGAGTTGGGACAGTCCTGAATGAGTTCAGGATTAGCCAAGTGAAAGAACCTTTAGTCATCACTAGGCTTGGAGCAGAAATCAGATTTCTGTTTTGCAACTGACATGATCTCCTCTTGGCCAGTAGTATTGATCACCATCATAAGTAGTTATGATCAGGGTGACATACCGATTGGTGGTAAAACACTATAGTTGGTACGGATTTATAATTCGATTACTTGGAAGCATTGGTGAGTCCGGTTGCTGCCAAACAAGAGAACCTTAGGGCGAGACACAGTCTATGTGAAATTTTGATTGATTTTACACCTAGTCTAAAAACCAGGAGGAGTAACTGAATCATCAAAAGAAAGCAACATGGACAGATACATACCTTCAGAACATCTGGTTGAGAGAGGCGATACTTAGAGTCAAGTAATTGATTCTGGGAGAAGCACTCTCAAAAGAAGATGAAATCTAAAAGGATACTGTATGGCACATTGTGAATCGTTAGTGGAGCGCGTATGGATAACCGGCACACTAATAGGGACTCACAAAGAGTGTCCTAGTACAAAGGTAAATAGGCCCGGGATTTCCCCACGGGCATCTCGCAAGAAAGGATATTCAGATTCTCAAAAATATGCCAAAGGATTGGATTTTGAGAAGGGGCTGAAAGATTTCCATTAAAATGTCAGAAAGGTTGGATTCTCAAAATGTGCCATAAGTCATGGATTTTGTAAATAGTCTATAACCGTTTCAAAGCCAGTGGGAGTCGCCATTATCTACTATATCTATATGTGGGTTACATACTATTTCTAGGAAACGTCTCTTTTCATTACAAAGTGTAATGACTTGGTGTTAAGAGATGGATCGCTATGAAAGACTTAATAGAGATACGACATACTCAGGTGGTTGTAAATGTTTATGGGATAGATCGAAACTCTGCCAAGATGATCTTGATGAGATTCAGGATGCATAGCCACAGGAAAGGGTTTTCCTATCATTGCAAAGTGTGCTGACTTGGCATGAAAGAAATTAAGAAGGTGCAACATACTCACGTAACTCACAGTCATCTATTGGATAGATGAAATTGCCAGCATAGACCTAGCCATTGTAAGCATGATCTTGATAAGATTCAAGATGCATGAGAAGAGTCTCCGAAAGGAAATAGTTTTTCGAAAATCATGACACAAGGATTATAAATAATCTTTGGATTCCGAAAGGGTTTGGAATAAGATTGGATCGGGTTCCACAAGTTTCTTGGATCGATCATAATTTCATGAACATATCCTGTTGACTTGATTGTAAGTTGGATTCATGATATTGTCTGGCTGGGAATACTGGATGGATTGTTTGAACTCAAGTGAGAATTCATTAGGAAATGATTGGGGTGAAAGAGATAGTGTTAATTTGAAAGATTTTTCAAAGTGGTAATTATTAACGTCAGGACATGATGTTAAAGGACTTCATAGTTAAAGAGTCTCGTTGGTATTCTGATGGAGCGCGTGTGGTTCACCGGCACATCATAACACCTCGAAATATTCTTAGGGTGCAGTCAAGTAGACTAAAGACCCCAGAACCATAGGAAGTCATAATACATATTACCAGAATGGAGTTAGGAGAGAAATTAATAGGATAACATATTGAGATGTTATCGGATGAGTATCCGATTGGATCATCTGCAATAAAGTGTATAAGTATAAGATACTTTGGAAACATAGAAAGAGTGTAAGGTTCATAAAGACATAGCTGTAAAATTAGAATTGAAAGTTTAAAATAAATCATGAAACCAATAATAGTTTATGACAAGGTTCGACTTGGTGATTACCTTGTGGAGACTTGGTAATAAGCAGGAGTAGCTGCCAGTCAGATCTTTATTTTTCACTTTCGCATGTTTTACTTCCTGAATAATTTAATTATTCAGAAATGTCCACAGTCGCTCATACTTTGGGAGGTAAGTATTGAATCAAGACTGTCATAAATTGGTTTGTAGACTGTCTAAGGAGTTAGACATAGCAATAGGATTGCTACAACATTGATGAGTACTTAGAAATAGAGATTTGAGTATTGGATAAACCCACGCTCAATAGATTGCTTCATGGATTATATCACAAGCAATGTTGAGACGATAATATCTGATGATCTTGAAGTGTAGAGATATGAGTTATAATTTACAAGGCAGTTGTTCATTGATAATACGAAAACGCATCGGTAACTCGATGTTATAAAACGTGCTGTTGTGAATAATTTGATTGGTAAAAGATATAAGCATATGAGTCGAAGCTTATTCGTTCCTTAACCCTGATGGGAAACAGATATCTGTAGGCCTCTCGATGATTTTGAAGTTGACTAAAGTGCTGGCCAGCCTGGACTAAATTGATGTGTTCAATTAAAAGTTCTAAAGTCATAAGCAGAATCGAAAATCGGGAAACAGAATATCAGACAGAAATTGATCTCAATCCATATCTCGTGTCTGAAAATATCTTGTTGGACGAAGAATCATATGATCACTTATCTATGGACAGAACTGACTGGGTCAGAGTTCGGCCGCAGTTTCTAGGAAGCTACAGTTTGCTGATCAATTAGAGGATAAATTAGTAATTATAGTCATAGACTTATCCAAGTGGGAGACTGTTGGATTAGGTGTCTAAGCCATGACTAATAATTTGTATTTACCTAATTGATAGTAGCAAAGTCCATTTGGGTTGCCCTCATGGCTAGAGGTTTAGCAGAAAATCCAGGAGAGAAAGATTGATTTATTATATGATTAATAAATCAATAGAAATAAAATAAATAGTTTATTAATATATTATGGTGATAATATATTAATTATAAACTATATTAATTAATTAGAAATTAATCTGGAATTAATTTGGTGATTAATTTGATTAATTAAAGGTGCAGGGGCTGAATTGTAATTATTCAATAGTTGAGTAAGTGACAATTATAGTAGTTTAACAACGAAATTATGGAGGGATTATCCATAATTTCGATTATTATATGTTAGGATAAATATATTTGAATTGATAGATAAAAGTTTATCTTATTTGAATTCAAAAAGATTTATCTCTAAATGCTTATCTGGTGGCCACTTGGAAACTATAAATATAGACCCCTAGGTACCATAAAATCCACGACTTTTTCCACTCTTCCCTCTCTCTGGAACTTTCGAAAACCCTAGTTTTGGGTGTGACTTCATTTGAGGCAAGGCACTTGCGTTGCTTAGCTTGCAAGAAACAACTAAAAGGTTGGTTTTCTGATTTTATTCTTTAGTAATTTTTCTTGTGGCCTTTTAGGAAATATTTATATGTTCAATAGTAGAAAACATAGATTCTCATAGGTTGCATGTGAACTTAGGGTTTTAGTTCATAGATTTGCATAAAACCCTTCAATTCTAACATCAAGCAATGTTTAGCAAACAAATATGGCCTCCTGATGCAGCCAGTTTGGTTATTTTCTCATGGTTGTGGTTCCGTCAGAAGGTGTGAGCATCGTGTTCTTATTGGATGTAAGTTTTGTTCATGGGTTGTGAATTCGCATTGCAATTCAAATATTATTTAGTTTTTTTGTTAATAATCATGATTAGTAAGTTTTTTGTAAGTCATGTTTTTTTAAAATCGACGCAAGTTAACGTAATTGAAGAGAAGAAAAAAAAGCTCTGAAATTGAGCCTCAAGCATCACCTCTACATTTACAAGTCCCTCATGTAGATGATTTTTTTTTGTAAAGGTTGATGGTGGAAATTTTGGGTAGGTGCCTCCTTTGCTTTTACTTTAATCCAAATCATATTATCGATGTTAAGATTCTCAAATCAAATCAAATCATATTGACTTCACATCCAAAGACCCTTTATTCGTCCAACTATAAAGACATTAACTTTGAAAAATCCATCCAACTATACTTATCAAATTTATATTATTAAGACATTCAATCAATTTTGTGCTATATATTATTTTTGGGTAAATGCAAGATAAAACATCATAGTTTCATTTACTTATTTGCTACTCTTTGATTTTATTGTTACTTTTTTTATTGATTGTATCCTCTTGCTTTCGTTATGCATAAATGGTTTGTGGTTTGTTGCAAAGACATAAAAAAGATTCAAACATCCGATTCTTCTTCGGTCGTTTAACGGGTGATGAAGTTGTATGGTTTCCCCAACCCTTAAAGTTTGTTGTTAATTTTTTATTATATATGCTGAAATCCTCAGGTCATGACATTCGATTGTGTTCTAAACCTCTCGAATATGAGGATTAACTCTCTGATTTTATTGTTACTTTTTTAATTTTTTATTATGTATGCAGCCTACCTTTCATTGTATGCATATATTTGAGGATTAGCTTTGGATTTTTTAAATTAATTTTATAACCAATCTATGTCCCATCTTTTGAATATAGAACACTTTCTTTAGTATCATGCCAACACACAAATTTTATGCCATAAAGGAGGAAGAGCATATATGAGCTTTTTCTGTACAGATTTGTGGTTGTTGGAATTGGAAGGTCACACTATGGAATTAGAAGGCAAAACTTTGTATTTGGAGCTTTCGTTGTTAATAGTTCTTCAAGTTATAGTTATCAAGTTATGAAGGCACATTGTTATGGTTTTCTTACTATTTGATTTGGGATCTAATTGGTTCTAAAATAATATGATATATTAAAGTTCTACTTGTACAATGTAAGATCATTCTCATATTTTAGACATACAAAAGCTATAAATTATGATATGTTTCCATAAAACTATAAGAAGGCGTTGTATGTCGATAAATAAAATGCTACTTCATGTCACTTAGTTAAACTTTCTTATCTCTCCGTTATTATAAATTAGTAATTTAAAGTTGTAAAATGGTCATACATCGGTACTACATTGTACAAAGGATTAAAATCCTAACATAATATCATATAGCTTAATATATATAAATATTTAAGTGTATATATATATATATATATATATATATATATATATATATATATATATATATATATATATATATATATATATATATATAGAGAGAGAGAGAGAGAGAGAGAGAGAGAGAGAGAGAGAGATAATCAGGATCGGGTGAGGACTCCCATTTCGGTGAGGACTGTGAGGACAAATCTGGACATCTAATCTTGAAAAATGGGTAGCTAATATTCATTGTGAAAAAATTGACACATCTTAAAAGTTTGGGGGGCGAGTTGTCTAAAAATTAAAACTAGTGGGTGGGTAATACAAATTAAGAAGGGTAATATAGTAATCTGATCGAGTACCCCATCCCCCATTGCGACACTTGTTACAATCTCGTTTGCTGAGTTTTTTTTTATTCCACCAACTTAGTTTTTGAGGCATAACTTTGTTTTTTTCTTTGTAAAAAAAATTTTCTGAAAAACCAAAGTTCTTAAAATTTAATTTTCTACAAAACAAACACCATCATGAAAATTTGAAAAAAAAATATTTCTTATTTTTTATTTTTATAAAAAATCAAAAAGTAAAAATAAAATAAATCTCCAAAAATTATGAAAATTGAAAGGAACATTGTAGACATCACATTAGTAAGTTTGCAAAAAATATTTTTTGAAAAAAAATATTTTTAAGTGTTCGCTTTTATATTTTTAAGTAAAAAACTCATCAAAATAGCAAAAAAAACATACATGATTCAAAAATATTAAGAACCAAAATATGTTTAATTATTCAAAATGTTATAAACTAATTATTTTATGAATCAAAACTTATCAAAATAGCAAAAAAAAAATATACATGATCCAAAAATATTAAAACCAAAATATGTTTTATGATCCAAAACTTATGATCCAAGATTCAAAAGTAGTTATGATCCAAGATTCAAAACGAGTTATGATGCAAAACGATTTTTAAACGACAAACGTAAAAAAAAATAAAAAAATAAAAAAACTAGAAAAAAACGAAAAAATGAAAAAAAAATGGAAAAAAACGAAAAAAGAAAAAAAAACTGGAAAAAAACGAAAAAAGGAAAAAACTGAAAAAACAAAAAATAAAATTTAAAAAAATGAAAAACGAAATAAAAATAAAAAACCCGGCTAAATTATGTTGTACGGACGTGAGTAACATGTGATTATATCTTCGAGTTCGTATTACGTTCCATGGACGAGCGTCGCATGAGATTACGTCAAATCCAATAATTACGTTTGACGTTATTGCCCTTAAGGAAATGAGTGGACGAGCATTGTCCTCGCAGTCCTCACCCGATCCGGACCATATATATATATATATATATATATATATATATATATATATATATATATATATATATATATATATATATATATATATATATATATATATATATATATATATATATATATATATATATATATATATATATATATATATATATATATATACAAGTTGGGGCTAGCCCACTTGGCTAACAATGAGTGTTACTAACAAGGAGGTCCAGGGTTCAAACCCAGGCACTAACATAACAAGGAGTAATTTAGGAGTACGATAGATTTGCCGTTCAATATATATATATATATATATATATATATATATATATATATATATATATATATATATATATATATATATATATATATATATATATATATATATAAAGAGAGTTGTGTATTCGGTTAACACGAGAACGTGCTGAAATTCCATTGCTTCTATTAAAAAAATTATTGTTCCTGTTATCGTCTTTTGATAAGCAACAACACTTACATGAAATAAGAAGTTACGCTACTTATCTTTTAATTTTTTTATGAACACAATAATTTATGCAAATTTGGTCCTACAAATAAGTCATATTACATGGAAAACGGACAATAAATGCAAGAGAAGGCTTCTCTGGATCAAATTTTGCAAATCAGGTATACTCAAGGGCGTAAGTGCATTTTACTCTTTGTATGGATGTAGTTGGTCAATGGTCAATTCTCAACATTTTTTTAGAACGACAAACCTAACCTACTCCTAAACTACACTTAAAGATTTTTGTTTCATTTTTAGGAATGTTTATTTTAATGGATATAAAGAAATTATAATTTTTTGGATAGTTGTTGGGATATGGTTGATTAAAATCCGAATAGCATTGAGATGTTTCTACCATTTTTTGATGGAAAGGGTAATTTGGTCAGAAAAATGCAACAAAAAAATACATTTAATGATAATAGCAATGTCCCAAAAGATTGAAACTTTTTGAATAAAATATGGAAAAGCGGGATGGACGTTGCTGACTATACCATTGTATTTTAGAATTTGACTTTTTTAAATGATAGGTTATTTACAAATAGGACATCAAATGTTGTATAGAATGAAGTATTCCGAGCATTTTGAATTATTATTACATCTTTCATTTTCAGTATTATTCTTTTATTATTTTTGGTACTTATTCTTCATTTTAATCATATTTTATTTGAACATAGCGTTCATAATTCCTATCTAAAACCAGCCAAATTTATCATATCATATAAAATATCAAAATAAACAAAATTCACAAATGACAATTTTATCATCTGCAATATTGATATTTTTCATATTATTTTATACATTTTTAATCATCCCGTGTATTACACGGGTTTCTAACTGTGTGTGTGTGTGTGTGTGTGTGTGTGTGTGTGTGTGTGTGTGTGTGTGTGTGTGTGTGTGTATATATATATATATATATATATATATATATATATATATATATATATATATATATATATATATATATATATAAAGGTTGTAAAAGTCGCTAGACGGTAGGCGGGCGGTCGACTGGGGCCTAGGACTAGTCGGTCTAGGCGAGAACTAGTCGGCGCCTAGGCGGGGAGTATTAATTGTAACAAAATTTATTTTTTTAAATTTAGATATTACCTATATCCTAAAAAATGAATAAATAAGTATAAAAATTTGCAAATCAAAGTGTTTAAATATGTAAGTCATCAAACATCAGAATGTTTAGACTCATAAATGACATTTTTTATCATTTTAATCATCGATAATTGTAACTTAGCCACCGATTATCATAATTAATGACATTTTCTAAATTTAAATTTTAAAAATTTAAAAATTTGATTTTTTTGAGAATTTGATAATTTTTTAAAAATTTTAAAATTTGAAATTTTTTCAAAATTTTGAAATTTTGAAATTTGAAAAATTGAAAATTTTGCCGCCTAGACCCGCCCAGACCCGCCTAGGCCTGCCTAAATCCGATTTTGACCGCCGTTGACCAAATCCGCCTAGCTTTACCGCCTACCACTAATCGTAGGCGGAACCCGCCAGCCTAGCGCCTAGGCGCCGGCTCGGCGGCCGCCTAGGCCGACTTTTACAACACTGATATATATATATATATATATATATATATATATATATATATATATATATATATATATATATATATATATATATATATATATATATATATATATATATATATATATATATATATATATATATATATATATATATATATATATATATATATATATATATATATATATATATATATATATATATATATATATATATATATATATATATATATATATATATAGGAAATAACACTCACTCGATCTACCTTCCACAACGATTTTCCTTGATCAGGTCAACCATTATTTCTCGAAGCACAAGCGGTCCAATCCATATTAGTCATAAAGTCGAAGAAAAGCAAATTAAAGAATCGTCTTTCGTGCACTTGATGTGCACCTCTCCAGCAGTAGTGGTACATAATATAAAACAACATACTTAATTCCAAATTAGTTTAAGAAGTTAATTTTGTAAATAATTGTCCACGCTTACCACTTTTAACAACCACCCTTGCTCTTCCCTACCAATAATGCATCCCAAAACTGACTGTCCCTCAGATCGACAAAAAATTTTATGTTGCTTGGTGGACAGTCTTACTCATAAGATTTAAACCTAATGCATTCATTCTTGCCTGCATACACGGGTCTAAATATAGCTAAATATTTTTTGGGACAACCGTAGATAAGGATGACATATATGTTATACGTGCGTTACATGCTTTACGGGGCTGGATCTACTGTGGCGTTGTCTTAATCAGGACTGTTGGACATAAGTTGATTGCAAAATTTAGATGGAGCCGCTTTTCTTTTCGGGCGTCCAACGAGCTTCACTTGATCAAGTGCAAGAAAAACTCTCATTCTCCTCAAGTTAACAACTGGGGTGGTTTATTCATATTCTAAAAAAAGTAATATCTGTTACGTAAAATATGTCTTAACAATATTAGAATTATACTAAACTTTTTTATACCTCGGTCACATGCGTTTTTGGTGACTGTTGCAACTTACAAACGGTGGGGGGAATTCCTTTCATTCTAAATACACTGTAAAAATTGGTATATAATATGTATAAGTTACATCTAAAATTATATTAATATCTATATCTATATATATATATATATATATATATATATATATATATATATATATATATATATATATATATATATATATATATATATATATATATATATATATATATATATATATATATATATAACTCTTATAATAGAGGTCATTCATGAATGTAGATCAAGATAATTCAAATACTTACACCATATTCATTTGAAACTCCCATCTTTTTAACTTCTTCCAATTAATGACTTAGTTAAATGAAAAAAATTTCCTATATAAGAACATTATTTTCATGCTTGGTTGTATGCATTCTCTTCTTTTCTCTTTTTGTTATTGTTGTCTAAATTCAAGAAGATGGAGAAAAAAGGTGCAAGATAAAGGTGGGTATGACTATCAAAATTTTAAAATGCTAGAAGCTATTTTAGTTATTTTTGGTTCAATTTGTATTAACTTCTTTCTTCCTTCTACTTTCTTTAGATTTCAAGAAAACATTTATGTTGTACATTTAGATCAAAGAGAAATTTATTCTTTTTCAATTTATTTGTTACAATATGTTGAAGATGTATGTTCTTATTTTGTAATATCTTATATGATTGTTTGATTGGATTACGTCGTCGGTTATGTAACGAATATATGCGTGCATTTTTTTCTCTTATGTTTTTATTATTGTTGTCTAAATTCAAGAAGATGGGAAAAATGTGTAAGATAAAGGCGGGTATGACTATCAAAATTTTAAAATGTTAGAAGATATTTTAGTTATTTTTTGGTTCAATTTGTATTCACTTATTTTTTCCTTCTTCTTTATTTAGATTTCAAGAAAACATTTATGTTGTATATTTAGATCAAAGAGAAATTTATTCTTTTTTAATTTATTTGTTACAATATGTTGAAAATGTATGTTCTTATTTTGTAATATCCTATATGATTGTTTGATTGAGTTTTGTCGTTGGTTATGTAACTAATATAATTACAACTTGAAAAGACGTCAAATTTCAATATAATATAAAGGAATTATTGGAAAATAAAAATAGATTGTAATTTTCAAATCATCATTAATAGTTTGTGGTTTTTTCTATTACATTCTAAGCGTTTGTTGATAATGATACATCTCATACATATATATATGTTAATAATAACTTTCATGTACACAATGAAATAGGCAAATTAACTATAATGTCAAAAATCATATACCATAAAAAACACAAATACAAGAGCTTAAGCTCAAAAAATAGTGTGCAGCAATATAAAAAGTGAATGTATACATACAAAAACCTACAATCATGAATTTGTAACAACTAGAGAAGAACTTATTTGTATTTCTCAAGTATTTTGACTCATAAAAAATTCAAAGTCTCCATGAATCGGTTAATATAAATCAATAAACAGATACATGTACACTTATAATATTATAGTTAAGTTTATAGTAATGAGTTTGTATGTTTTTTCTTAATCTATTAGTTTTATGTTTTTTAAAATTGATATGATATTTTTTAACTATTTATTTATTATATACTACTAACGAATAAAAAATAAACACATTTCCTACCATGAAATACATTAAACATCTACAAATTTCTTATTTTCAAATAATGTCTCACACACTCATTCGCTAATATTATTTTGGAACACATTGTTTGAAACTTTGATTTGAAACAAATATACAAAAATAAGTTATACGAAAAAATTCAAAAAGATATAACTAACATATTATTAGCTTTATTTGTATTAGAAATAGTTCAATATTAATGTTCAAATATAATATAATACTACACATTAGAGGATCATATTATTCATTTAGTTGATAAATACAATTTAAATATTTTAATTCTCTTTAATTGAGTACCATAAGTATCAATTAAATACCATTGAGTACCATAAGTATCAATTAAATACCATAAGTAGAAAAAACTCTTCATTGTAGTAGTTTAATGCTAAATAACTCTTATTTGAAATTTGAAGGGTTGTAATATTAATAAAACTTTAATACATTTAACTAACAATTTATTAAAAATGTATGCTATTATTTTGCAATATCATATATGATTTTTTGATTATATTTCATCATTGTGGATGTAACTAACAATTTATTAAAGATGTACATCATATTGATATGAAATCGACACAATTCTTTAAATGTTCTTTTAGTAACGATTCAGAATTCATTTGTTAATGTAATATGATTACAAATAAAAATAAAACTTTCTATCTAGACTTTAAAATTTTATAATTTTTTTAATTAATAAGTGGTTTTTAAAAGTCTTATACAACTACTTAATAATAATAACTTATTTTTATACTTAATTGACGATAATAATAATATATAGTAACGTAAATTCATAAATTATATTACATTAACTTAAAGAAGTATTGTTATTTTAAATAATCATTATGATAGAAATACAAAGATGGTAAATTAAGTAATAATCAAATTAGTTAATAGTGACAATAGTAAAATTAAAACTAGATTGAGAATTATATTTAATATTATTCAAGCGCAAATTACGGGTAACGATCATTGAGTATTGTGATTGTAATAGATGTTTATTGTTCAAAGTAGTTACAAGTTTATATATCAAATTAGTGGAAGAGTTATTATTTCATAGATAATGTGAATGACGAAGTTTTTCATACATAATTTTAACCTGCGCAACGTGCAGGATTTCGTCTAGTATCTTATAAAAGAAGCATATTTCCAAGCACCATATTGATTTGAAACTTCCATGTCTTTTCATATTTCCAATAACTTTTCAAATTTCTTTTTATAATGTTTACTAATTGTTTTATCATAACCATATTTTTTACAATCATCTAAACTATGTGTATTCAATAAAGACTATAATAAAGTATTATTCTTGCATTTTTAATAAAAATATAATTAACACTTACATTTGATCGAATTTAATGGTTTTACAAAATACTTAGTAAATTATATTTAAACTATGTGTATTTTATAAAGACTATAATAAAGTATTATTCTTGCATTTCTAATAAAAATATAATTAACACTTATATTTGATCGAATTGAATGATTTTTACAATATCTATCTATTTATCTATTATAAGGAGGCCATTCAAAATCAATGTGGTTCAAGATAAATGATTTATCTTTTACCTTATTCATTTGAAATTTTTTTCTCTTTGTCCCACATTTATTCACACACACACACACACACACACACACACACATATATATATATATATATATATATATATATATATATATATATATATATATATATATATATATATATGACCTTTCATCTTTCTCTTATATAATGTCACTTATTTGCTTCCACTATCCATCAAGTTTGACCATAATATGACTTTCAGGTGTACTATTAGTGATCATTTTATCATAAAACAAGTTTTTATCGCAAAATTTTAAAGTATTCTACTATTTAGTTTCAACTTCTTGAAATATTAAAACTCAAAAATGAAAATGAAAATTATACAAAACTTTTAAAAATCTGATCAGGTTGAAAGTTTATATGTGTTTGTAAAAAATGAAAGCGGTGTAAACATTTTTCGACTCAAGAGTATGTGTATACATAAATGTTTTCATTTGAGAATGTTTTCTGTAACACCAAGATACTCTTTTTATAAATATAATAAAAAGGGTAAAATGGTCATTTTACCTTGGAAGGGTAAATTGGTCTTTTGGACAGAAAAGTAATTAGTTTGAAATAATATTTTGAGTTTTGGACTTAAAATGTTATAAAAACGGATTTTTGGTCGTTTTACCACAAAAGGGTAATTTGGTCATTTGACCATGTGAGGGACCAAAAATGAAAAATATTGTTGGTTGTGGCAAAAATGTAAGAAATGGAAGTTTTATTGTAATAAAACTTGATTTTGTGGTCAAAGTTCAAGAAATGGAACTTAAGGACCAAAATTGTAAAGTTTTGAAGTATAAATAAGAGAGTTGACTCTCTCTTTGACTAGCTCATTGTGCAGCAACGGGAGAAGAGATTTGAGAGCAATTTCTGGAAATTCTTGAAGCTTGAAGCATGGAATTGGAATCATGGCTTGGAATTGGTGATTCCTAAGCTTTAAAGGTTAGTAACTTGATTTCTAGCCAAGCTCTTGTGTGTTCTTGACGGGTCTTCATGGAGTGGACGGTAATCTGTAATTTCCGCCATAATCCATGATGTTTATATGATTTCTGGGCTTAAACATGTCCAAGTAGTAAGAACATATGTTAAAAATAGCAAAGTAGATTGCTATTGTTGATAAATTGAATTGTTGCTCAAGAACCCTAAATCAAGAATTGGTGTGATTAAGGTGTTTGTAATGGTTTAAAACTTGTTATTAGTCAAGGGTTTTGGTCCTAGAACAAACCCCAATCGATTAAGGACCGGATTAAGGACTTAATGGACCAAAACTGCTTGCTACAGTGCATAAATCGCGACTGGCCAGGAGGTCTGCCCAGGCGCCAGGCGCAGTGCGCCCAGGCGCAGTGGCGCAGTGCGCCCTGGTCCTGGCGCAGTGCGCCCCCCAGGCAGGGACTCCGAAATGCTAACTTTTGCTTGGCTTGTTCGTTTTAGCTCAAATTTGGACCATAGGCTCGTTATGGTCTGAAAAGTTTGGGAAAATTTTTATATTGAGTTTTCGACCCCTCGGGGGCGCTGTAGATCGATTCGAATGCCTCGGTGAATAGTAAAATTCATAAAAAGTTAGTAAACGGAAAGTTTATTAACTAGGCATTGTTTGTAATGATATTGTATTGAACTCTAGTGTATTAGAGTCAATTTAGATGATTATTAACCTATTATCATTTGGTATAAAAATGGATAAATAGGTATGGGACAAAATGGTTGTGGTGCACGCAAAGGCAAGAAACAACCGGGATATAAATGCAGCTAGCATCCAGGTGAGTAATCTCACTGATATCATATATGATATATGATGATTGAATTGTTACAGGTTGAAACTGATTGTGGGATGAAATTGATGGTTCAAAGATACATTGGAAGAGACAAGACCGGATAAGCCGTGAGTCATTACGATGACAAGAACGGAGCCGTGAGTTTAGGCAACAACGGGCTAACCCGTGAGCCATAATTAATTTTGGATGTTATATGATTCTGGTGCGGCCTTCGGGCTATGACTCCGGTGCGGCCTTCGGGCTATGACTCCGATGCGGCCTTCGGGCTATGACTCCGGTGCGGCCTTCGGGCTATGACTCCGATGCGGCCTTCGGGCTATGACTCCGATGCGGCCTTCGGGCTATGACTCCGGTGCGGCCTTCGGGCTATGACTCCGATGCGGCCTTCGGGCTATGACTCCGATGCGGCCTTCGGGCTATGACTCCGGTGCGGCCTTCGGGCTATGACTCCGATGCGGCCTTCGGGCTATGACTCCGGTGCGGCCTTCGGGCTATGACTCCGATGCGGCCTTCGGGCTATGATTCTGGTGCGGCCTTCGGGCTATGATTCTGGTGCGGCCTTCGGGCTATGATTCTGGTGCGGCCTTCGGGCTATGATATTTGGTGCGGCCTTTTGGCTATGATATTGTTACAGGTACATGGTGCGGCCTTATGGCTGTGATATCGGGTTAGTTAACCCAGCTGGTACGGCCTACGGGCTATGAATTATATATTGATAATGTTTTGGTGCAGCTTATATAGCTATGACACAGGGTGCGGCTTAAATGACCGGGATATACGTTGCGGTCCGATGTGACTAAGATTTATGGGACAATTGGTTATATATGATTATATGTGCAAATAACTGACGTGGCTTGATAATTGCAGGTTATCATGTTTTAGTCTGTAAGGCTATAAATTAGGATGTGAAATCCTAAGAGATATTTGGTCAGCCAGTAAGGCTAGGAGTTTGGATTCGATATCCAGACAGTTATATGAATGTATTTCTAATACTTGTTATTTGCAGATACGATTACTCACTGAGCTTTATAGCTCACGATATTTGTTACTGTCCCTGCAGGTTAGCATGATACTGATAGGGGACAAGATAGAGTCCGTGACTTTGGAGTGGGACTCATAGATGCTGTCAGTAGCAGCCCGACTTTAAAGGAGACTTGGTATTTTATACTCTCCTTGATACACTTGTACCCGTTTTTATTAAAATATACCCCTTTGTTACGGTTTTATGTATTGAAACCTTGGTTTTAAATGAAAAATTTTTAAGGGGTGTTTTGTTTTAAAAGTCAGGTGTTACAAGTTGGTATCAGAGCCGTGGTTTAAGTGAACTAGGTGTCTATAGAGTAGATTCCTGGACTTAAACCCTGAGATAGTAGACATGATGCATAGTTAGGTGTATATAGATGCTATTATACATATATAACCTAACTGTTGCTAACTTCTGACGTATAAGAAGTATGAACTGTGAAGACATTTAGGGCGCGAAGCTCTTGGAAATGGACCAGCCCTTTTGCAAGGCTCCGTAGTATTAGAGCCAAAAAGGGGACGAATAGCAGAAAATCCACACGATGAGCAGTAGTAGCTGATGTGGTCAGATAAAGAAATCAGTTGCTCACCTTGGTTGATATTCAAGGTGAAAGAACAGTAGTTGAGACTACAAGAAAAGCAGAAAATATTGGTGGACTTCTCAGAAGAAGTTAACACGATTCAGGTCTAACCTTATAGGGAAGGGACCAAGATGAAAAAGACGATGCGATGCAAGAAGTGCAGGAAAAGCACTCAGAACATTGTAGAGTTGAGACTCTACTGTTTAGTAGATGAAATTACAGAAAATGGGAGCATGTTGCTCGAGTGTATTGTATGGGATGGAAGTGTGTCTAGCGCGGAGCTATAGAACACTTTCCTATGAATTGCTCACATGCTAAATGTGGAGTAACGGGTAATGAACCCAGAAAAGAAAGAAGAAATGAAAGGTCGAAAAGGACCAGCGGTACCATGAGCATTCCAGCAGACTGTGGAAGAAGCTTGTGAAGAGACTGATATGATCTCTGATATAATGGTTCTGAATATAACTCATGTGTGTTATATTTGATCCATGAAGCTATGCTTTGGATCGGTGACACTGATGTCTTGATTGAATATTTCATCAACGATTTTAGATGAAATTGTGGAAATAGCTATAGTAGATAGCAAAAATGTTCTAGATATTGAACGCCTGGAAGGTAGTCTGCCTAGGATTTACGGGACCATTTTCCCTATGAATCTGAAGCCGATAACTACCAGCAAATCTGAAGCGTTTGTGCTTATGAATTGGTTAGCAATGAATTATGTTACCATGAATTGTAGAAATAAGAACAGTATGGTTCTTAAAACAGAAATGAAATGGATGAAAATCCATGGTAAATGATTGTTGTTGCGAGTACCGGTTATTTCTTTACTTAAACTCAGAAAAGAGTTTGTAAAAAAATGATGTCGTAGATGGCATACATGGTATGGGCCAAGCTAAATAAAGCAGTGATAGTAATTCACTACTTTGGATAAATTCTCGGATGTTTCTTTTGAAAAGGACTTCCAAGATTTCTGCCTAATTGGCGAGAAGAGTTTATTGATGAAACTGATTTTAGGTTTTGGTAGACGGGCTCTGTACTGATTTGCATCTGTAAAGATGGCAGAGTTGGAAAACAACTAGAAGAAAACATGGTATTGGGGTCTCTTATGACTGTAGGTGTCATCAGATGGAGCCCTATCTTGTTTGAAAAGAAGAAAGACAATTTGATGCATATGTGCATTAATTATTGAGAATCTGATATTCTCAAAACTAGATCGAATATGAGGTGCGTTTGTACCAAAGGTTGGAGTTAATTCACTAAGTTAAGTGATTTGTAAAAATCCTCCAAGTGTAAGAATTTGGTTAAAAGAAATTTCATATTCTCTGGACATGTTAATAATGCCAGAGATGATAAAGTATATCCAGTGGGAAATGATGCTGATGTGATAAAACAGAAACCGCCTTGGAATCTGACTGAATTAGTAGCAGTTTCCTTGGATTGGCGGGTTATTATGGGAGAGTTGTAGAAAACTGCTCCTTGACTGTTGTTCAGTTGACTAAGGTTGACTAATAAAAGTATAAAGTCTAAGTGGTAGAAAGACCACAAGTATCTTGTAAAGGTTTGGAATAAACCTTGTGTGAAACTCTGGTGTTAGCAATGATGCTAAGTGGATAATTTGGATTATAGAAATGCATCCAGAGTTGACTTTGGATACATGATATTGCAGTAGCAATTATGATTTGTCATTGAAGTTTTAGAAACACTACTTGTATGGTGTAAAGCTTACTGTTATAAGAATCATAAGAGTTTGAAATGCTTAATTGATCAAAAAGTAGTTGAATATGAGATAGCAAAAATAGATGAGTTACTTAGAGATTTCAGGTATGAAATCCTGTACCATCTCGAAAAGGACAGATGTGGCTATAGATGCCTCGAATTAGAAAGAGTATCTTTTGAAAGATACAACCACACGCGTGAGTGTGACGAATTGATTACCTGAGTTGATTCGGGTAGCACAGAAAGATGTGTGCACGTTTAAAAATGTGAATAATAAATAAATGATTGAAGATTTGCAGAAGCTAGTTGGAAAATCACAGCGATTTAAAACCCTTGGCGGTTGTGAATGTGAATTCCAAAGCAAGGTGAAACATGAAAATCATCTTGAAAATATGTATTATATACTAGATATGCAGTATACCCGGAACAATACCAGACTGGATAGGTCGATAAAACCTATGTGTTGGTGGCCGGGACAGAAGAAAGGTATTGAAAGAGGTATGAAAAGTATTTGACTTATACGTAAAGTAAAGTCAAACCTTTAGAAACGTGCGAATAAAATGACCCGTTGTTGGCCCCAGAGAAGAAATGGGACAACATTGTTATAGACTTTGCGATAAAGTCTCCGCAAGTATCGTGAATTTATGAACAAAATTATCTGATGACTCAGAATTTAGAAGATGTGCTTGAAGATTGCACAGAAGACCCTAGTAGAAGATGAGAAAAGTTTCTATTCTTGATAGAATTTGCAAGAAATAGCAGCTTACATGCTAGCAGTTTGATGACTCACATGAAGAATGGTATGGAATACCGCGTTGTCCTCCGATTTATTGGATTGAAGATGTGGTAAAGCCGTGGAATAGATATTAGACTCTTGCATAAACTAAAGAGGATACTTGATGAGTACGAACGAAATTGAAGAATGGTTAAGAAATTGTAAAAGTGGTACGTGGATCACTGAATACAAACCTTTGAAATTCCAAGTAAAGGAATATTGTAGCCTTAAAAGTAATCCTTTGGAAAGGTTAAAGTTTGTTTGGGACCACAAGAGAGAAATTATGTAGTAATAATTTCCAATAAATTCCTTATGATGAGATGAAGAAAGATACGTAGATAAGGTACCCGGAACAACCGGAGGAATGATATACGGATAGTGATCTAACCACACGATAAGAAGACTAGTATGGTTAAGTGCTTAGGCATTACCATACTGATTCCGAGATGATGCGGAAGACCGAAAGCTAATCGAGGGAGACAAACCTCAACTCCTTGTATGATTTCGGGGACGAAATCTTTTGAAGGAAGGGAGAATTTGTAACACCAAGATACTCTTTTTATAAATATAATAAAAAGGGTAAAATGGTCATTTTACCTTGGAAGGGTAAATTGGTCTTTTGGACAGAAAAGTAATTAGTTTGAAATAATATTTTGAGTTTTGGACTTAAAATGTTATAAAACGGATTTTTGGTCGTTTTACCACAAAAGGGTAATTTGGTCATTTGACCATGTGAGGGACCAAAAATGAAAAATATTGTTGGTTGTGGCAAAAATGTAAGAAATGGAAGTTTTATTGTAATAAAACTTGATTTTGTGGTCAAAGTTCAAGAAATGGAACTTAAGGACCAAAATTGTAAAGTTTTGAAGTATAAATAAGAGAGTTGACTCTCTCTTTGACTAGCTCATTGTGCAGCAACGGGAGAAGAGATTTGAGAGCAATTTCTGGAAATTCTTGAAGCTTGAAGCATGGAATTGGAATCATGGCTTGGAATTGGTGATTCCTAAGCTTTAAAGGTTAGTAACTTGATTTCTAGCCAAGCTCTTGTGTGTTCTTGACGGGTCTTCATGGAGTGGACGATAATCTGTAATTTCCGCCATAATCCATGATGTTTATATGATTTCTGGGCTTAAACATGTCCAAGTAGTAAGAACATATGTTAAAAATAGCAAAGTAGATTGCTATTGTTGATAAATTGAATTGTTGCTCAAGAACCCTAAATCATGAATTGGTGTGATTAAGGTGTTTGTAATGGTTTAAAACTTGTTATTAGTCAAGGGTTTTGGTCCTAGAACAAACCCCAATCGATTAAGGACCGGATTAAGGACTTAATGGACCAAAACTGCTTGCTACAGTGCATAAATCGCGACTGGCCAGGAGGTCTGCCCAGGCGCCAGGCGCAGTGCGCCCAGGAGCCAGGCGGGGTGCGCCCAGGTGCAGTGCGCCCTGGTCCTGGCGCAGTGCGCCCCCCAGGCAGGGACTCCGAAATGCTAACTTTTGCTTGGCTTGTTCGTTTTAGCTCAAATTTGGACCATAGGCTCGTTATGGTCTGAAAAGTTTGGGAAAATTTTTATATTGAGTTTTCGACCCCTCGGGGGCACTGTAGATCGATTCGAATGCCTTGCTGAATAGTAAAATTCATAAAAAGTTAGTAAACGGAAAGTTTATTAACTAGGCATTGTTTGTAATGATATTGTATTGAACTCTAGTGTATTAGAGTCAATTTAGATGATTATTAACCTATTATCATTTGGTATAAAAATGGATAAATAGGTATGGGACAAAATGGTTGTGGTGCACGCAAAGGCAAGAAACAACCGGGATATAAATGCAGCTAGCATCCAGGTGAGTAATCTCACTGATATCATATATGATATATGATAATTGAATTGTTACAGGTTGAAACTGATTGTGGGATGAAATTGATGGTTCAAAGATACATTGGAAGAGACAAGACCGGATAAGTCGTGAGTCATTACGATGACAAGAACGGAGCCGTGAGTTTAGGCAACAACGGGCTAACCCGTGAGCCATAATTAATTTTGGATGTTATATGATTCTGGTGCGGCCTTCGGGCTATGACTCCGGTGCGGCCTTCGGGCTATGACTCCGGTGCGGCCTTCGGGCTATGACTCCGATGCGGCCTTCGGGCTATGACTCCGATGCGGCCTTCGGGCTATGACTCCGGTGCGGCCTTCGGGCTATGACTCCGATGCGGCCTTCGGGCTATGACTCCGATGCGGCCTTCGGGCTATGACTCCGGTGCGGCCTTCGGGCTATGACTCCGATGCGGCCTTCGGGCTATGACTCCGGTGCGGCCTTCGGGCTATGACTCCGATGCGGCCTTCGGGCTATGATTCTGGTGCGGCCTTCGGGCTATGATTCTGGTGCGGCCTTCGGGCTATGATTCTGGTGCGGCCTTCGGGCTATGATATTTGGTGCGGCCTTTTGGCTATGATATTGTTACAGGTACATGGTGCGGCCTTATGGCTATGATATCGGGTTAGTTAACCCAGCTGGTGCGGCCTACGGGCTATGAATTATATATTGATAATGTTTTGGTGCAGCTTATATAGCTATGACACAGGGTGCGGCTTAAATGGCCGGGATATACGTTGCGGTCCGATGTGACTAAGATTTATGGGACAATTGGTTATATATGATTATATGTTCAAATAACTGACGTGGCTTGATAATTGCAGGTTATCATGTTTTAGTCTGTAAGGCTATAAATTAGGATGTGAAATCCTAAGAGATATTTGGTCAGCCAGTAAGGCTAGGAGTTTGGATTCGATATCCAGACAGTTATATGAATGTATTTCTAATACTTGTTATTTGCAGATACGATTACTCACTGAGCTTTATAGCTCACGATATTTGTTACTGTCCCTGCAGGTTAGCATGATACTGATAGGGGACAAGATAGAGTCCGTGACTTTGGAGTGGGACTCATAGATGCTGTCAGTAGCAGCCCGACTTTAAAGGAGACTTGGTATTTTATACTCTCCTTGATACACTTGTATCCGTTTTTATTAAAATATACCCCTTTGTTACGGTTTTATGTATTGAAACCTTGGTTTTAAATGAAAAATTTTTAAGGGGTGTTTTGTTTTAAAAGCCGGGTGTTACATTTTCACTATCTCATATAAAAACACCATTCAAAACAATGTGATCCAACATTAATAATTTATCTTTTACCATATTATTTTGATTTTTTTTCTTTGTCCCACATTGCTTCACACATCTATCTAACCTTTCATTTTTCCATTATATGATACCACTCATTTGATTCATTATCTATCAATATTGATCATAATATGACTTTTAAGTATGTCATAGTAAAAAATGACAACGTGTTGACATTTTTTAGATTTACCGCGATATATGTACATAAAAAATTTTAGTAGCAAACGTTTAAGCATTGTTCAAACAAACTATATATATATATATATATATATATATATATATATATATATATATATATATATATACACACACACACACACATTATAATAAATTATTATCAAAACAATATGTTTTAAGATAAATTATATGTCTTTCACCACATTAATGAAGTTTTTTATTTGTATCAGATTGTTTCACACATTTATATTTCAATCTTTATCATACTGCAATTTTCAAAGTGCATTATTAATTAGTAGTCAATTTATCATGAATACATATTTTTATCTCATAGTTTCAATAGGTTTTACTATTTTGCTTTAGCTTCAAAAACATTGAAACTAAAAAGATGAATATTAAATTGGGTTAAAAACTATTAAAAATTGATTAGGTTACAAGTTCATAGCGTCATAGTTCAATATATGGTGACAACCTTGATAACATTTTTCGATTTAATAAGGTTTATATATATATATATATATATATATATATATATATATATATATATATATATATATATATATATATATATATATATATATATATATATATATATATATATATATATATATATATATATATATATATATATATATATAAATTTCACACAGTAAATGTTTGAACATCGTTCAAAGTTGAAACAGATTTATTTATTCACATAATAAGTCTTATAAGAGAGGCTATTCAATCAATTTGAATGAATTTTTATCGTGTAACACATTAATTTGAATACTTTTAGAAAAAAATAGAAGTGGGCACCGGTGGGTACCCATCCAAAATTTACGAAATCAGTCTTAAAGTTCGAACCAATGGTTCATTGAATGTTTTAATGGTTGTCTAAGCCGGTTACAATTACTAACACAAAAGAACAATTATATGAGGGAAATAGTTTTTGCCTCTCTACTTATAAAAACTTGCTTTTCCTTGAAATTTGTTTATTAAACTATGTGGGATGAGAAATATATTAGCCTCTTTACATATAGATGTTTGATTTCACTTTAGTTGTGTTTCTTAAGCGATGTGAGATAAGAAAATGAAATAAAATAGCACACTATAAAAAAAAAGTTTGATCCACATCGTCATCATTAACCAACTTAAGAAATTTTTTTATTCTATAAATAAATGTCCTCCTCAAAGTAAAACAACTATATAAATGATTATTCAGCTTTTATTGTTGGAAACATTTCCAAATATTAAATTTCAAAGAAATATATAGTAAAAGTTTTTTATATATTATATTTTAACAAGTTTGAACTTTAAAAATGCACCGGGTCAATCTTGATATGAGCTTTGTATTCCTTTATCAAGTTGCACAAAGCAGCATGCATCATATTGTATAAATCAATTTTAAATTTTCGTGATGCAGTTGTGCTTTTCAAAATCTCAAATCACATAATTGGTGCGATATGCGGTTTTGACTATATAACGTACTGTAAACACCATTCAAATATGTCTGTATTCTTATCAATAAAAACATGTTATTCAAAATATTTTAGTGGCAATGAAAGCCTTTGCAAAACTATAGCAAAATACGTACAATATCCCTCAATTTTATCAATACACAAAGTGTAGGTAGATAATATTAAAACCACGAAGTTTGGGATAATTGTTTATCTTGAACTATATTAATTCTAATTTTATTTCATAAATTGTATTCATTTATTGTAATTTTTTCAATTTTTTGTCTTCTAAAATTTTGATACACGTATTTATTATCATATAATTGAAAATAAGAAAGACATTTTATATAAACTTTTTAAAAATGGTATGAGAATAACATGTATTTGTCTATATTTTAACTATATAATTTTCTTCCTGCGCAATGCACAGGCATTCGCCTAGTAAACTTATATTTGCATCATGTGATGTATGTGGTAGACTAAACGACATGGCATCATTAAAAGGGTGACCATAACGATGGAAAATTACCAATCTCGTCTAATTACTCAATTAGACCACAAGAAGACCGTTTTGGCCCTAGTAAACATAATGGCCCTATAAAGTATAGCAATTTATTTTAAAAGGTCCTTTAACAAATTTTCGGGCCCCCTAAGTCCTTAAAGTCAAAAAAGCGTGTCTATTTAACATTTAACGACTGGTAACCTGTTAAAGAGGTTAACATGCTGACTTGGAAATTAAAATGCTGAGTTGGAATATATAAAATTAATAAAACATAGATATGTAAATTAAACCCCAATTCTTAAAGACTCGTTAATGAGTTAATGAAGAAGTATGATCGAAGGATCGTTGTTCGCTCAAAATTATCAAGAGAAGACGATCATCTAGGGTTTCACAGTTCGAAGCTGCATGGCTAGTAACATGTCGGATCCGGTTTACTTTAAAGTTCAGTGCCACTACAACGGTATGTTTTTACAACATCCGTGTTCTTATGCTTACGGTGAGAGTGTACTATTTACCGATGTTGATTTTGCTGCAATGAATCTTCACGAGTGTGGGTCGTAGCTTGAAAGATTTGTTGGGGTCCCTTGTGAGAAACTGTATTATTGCATCCCAAATAGACCATTATCACAAGGCATTAGACTAATAGAGAACGATTTGGATTATGGGAAATTTCTAGAGGATGATAATCAAGCCTTTATAGAGTCTGAAACCAAAGAAATTTCTTTGTTTATGGACCATACTGGGTCAGGGTTAGAAGAATGGTTCGATGAAGACATGAATTTTGTGTTGAATAGTGAAGAAGAATGTTCTGTAATACAATCAAAAAATGAAGAACCTGAAGCTGTAAACAAAGAAACGAATGAAGAAGAAGAAGTCCCTGGTTTCCAGGATTTGGAAGATATGATTGGTGATCATGAAATTCCAAAAATGAACAAAACTGCTGATGATGAATTTCTCAGCAAAATGTGTCCTAAGGATGAAGATAATGAGGACAAAGAGAATGAGGAAGAAGGTGTTGTTCATCCAAGATTTAATGAAAAGATACATTGGAAGGCTCAAAAACCCATTCTCGGTATGAGATTTGAGAACCCAAAACAGCTAAAAAACATGTTGTGTAACTATGTTGTGGCTAATGGATACCAACTTGCTTTCAAGAAGAATGATAATAAAAGGTTGTTGGTGAAGTGTTGTCAAGGGGAATGTACATTTAGATTATAGGCATCATGGATGGGAGATGAACATTGATTTCAAATAAAGTCTTTGAAAAGTGATCATAACTGTGCAAGAAACTACAAGTTAGGATCAATTGTCACATACTCTTGGATTGGAAGTCATTACACAAAGGAAATGTTACATAGACAAAAACTGAGTATTATATAACTAAGACTAGAGGTGATTAAAAAATTTGGAATAGATGTTAGTCTAAGCCAATGTAGAAGGGCAAGACAACATGCCATCAATTTAATCGAGGGTACATTGACTGAACACTATGCTAAGTTATGGTCTTACATGATGGAGATTAAAAGGTCAAACCCAGATTCAACTGTGAAAATGGATGTTGTGTCAATGCCCGATGGTAAAACTATTTTAGCAAACTTTATGTATGTTTTGATGTTGTTAAGAAAGGATGGATGGAAGGTTGTAGAAGGGTGATAGGCATAGATGGTTGTTTCTTGAAAGGAATTTGTCAAGGGGAGTTACTTTGTGTTGTGGGTAGAGATGCAAATAATCATATATACCCTATAACTTGGGCAGTTATGTGTCTTGAGCACAAGGAAAACTGGAAATGGTTTCTTGATGTACTCATAGAAGATCTTAACTTGGGGCTTGGAAATGGGTTAACATTGATGTCTTATCAACATAAGGTAATATAAAAAAAATTATCAATCTTTATTTGTACTGATGAACATTTAAAGTCACACATTACTCATGATTTATGTTTATATAGGGCCTAATGGAGGCTGTTAAGCACTTGCTCCCTCAAGCGGAGCACAGACAATGTGCCAGACACATATGTTCAAATTTTAAAAAGAAATTTCCTGGTGCACACTTTGAAAATCTTTTTTGGAAATCATCAAATGCTACAACAGAACAGTCTTTCAAAGTATTTATGAAGGAAATGGAGAATCTTTGTCCACTAGCCCACAAGTATTTGATGGAGAAGGACCCAAAGACTTGGTCAAGGGCTTTCTTTTAAATAGGTAAATGCTGTACAGCTACTGAAAATGGTTTATCTGAGAGTTTTAATGCAGTTATTGTTGAAGCAAGGAGAAAACCCATAATAACCATGTTAGAGGAATTGAGGTTGTATATGATGGAATGGTTATTCAAAATGAAGGGAAAAGGATGGTCAAGTGACATTTCACCAGCAATCAGACATCAGTTAAACTTATTGCAGATAAAGCAAAGGTATTGGCAAGTCTTACCTAGTGGTCTTCAAAAATTTGAGACTAGGTGTGAAGGAGAAGCTTATGAGGTCGACCTAGACAACAAAACTTGTTCTTGTAGGTTATGGCAGTTAAATGGGTATGGTTGTGTACATTCTGTGGCAGCAATAAGTTTTCTTAATAGCGATGTGGAGAAGTATGTTCATCCATACTTTAGTAGATCTATGTACATAAAGTCATACAAATATTGCATATCACCTATGAATGGGAGTAGCATGTGGCCAGAATCATCTTACATTCCACCTTTGCCACCAAAAATCAGAAGAATGCCTGGGAGGCCCACTATCAAACGTAAGAGAGATGCTAGTGAAAGAATTGGGAAGCATAAGGTTTCAAAAACTGGAAAGATTATGATGTGTAGTGTTTGCCATGAAACGGGACATAACAAGGCAACATGTAAAAAGAGGGAAAGACCAACAAAGATGAATGTTAAAAGGGAAAAGAAACCATAGTGGAATCAGGTACAAATATAATACTTTGACCATATGTGTCCCATGTACACTAATGTTTGTTGATGGACGAGGATAAAACAACAAGAGATGATGATGATGCAGTCCCCATTGAGGGAGTTACACAAGAAATACCAATGGAAACTGAAGGGGTCCAATTGCAAAGTCATGCAAAAGTTGATAAGCAGGTTTGTCTTCAAACTAGTACAAATTTGCACTAAATAGCATTGTACTTTTGCATTTTTTCCAA
Organism: Cichorium intybus; assembly: GCA_023525715.1. Classification (NCBI taxonomy): domain Eukaryota; kingdom Viridiplantae; phylum Streptophyta; class Magnoliopsida; order Asterales; family Asteraceae; genus Cichorium; species Cichorium intybus. Next base: position 151,837,617 of record CM042011.1, read on the forward strand.
ATTAGGCAACAAACTTAATTTGCAATTTTGCATTGTACTGTAAAATTTATTTCAGATGCCAATGGAAAAAAATTCAACCTGGAAATAAAGTTGATGATAATGCAGTTCAGATTGAGGGAGTTACACAAGATACTCCAATGGAAACTCAAGGGGTCCCAATGCAGAGCCATGTAACAGTTTTGAAGCAGGTGAAAAAAGAGAAACTTGAACACATAAGAAAATCTGAGAGAATTGTCAAGAAAAAGCTATCCAGGAATATCATTAGAGTCAATGGGGAAGGGAATTCAGCATCCAAACCAGTCAGCTTGGACTAGTTTCATATTTGTACTTGAATGTTTTTATTTCCTAATTGGTATGTTTAACAGTTGTGTCTGAATGGATTAGTATGTTTAAGTATTTGATGTGTATTAACTCTTGGCAACATGTTGGTGTGCATGTGCATACCACTTTTGGTAATGATATTGCATGTTGCAAATTTTACTAATGCATTTCATTTATAGCACTGTACTTTAAAATGCATATCATTTTTAGCCTTGTATCTTTTTTACACCAATTATGGCATTGTACTTTAAAATGCATATCATTTTTAGCTTTATATCTTTTTACACCAATTATGGCATTGTACTTGACTTACAAACTGCAAGTCAATGATATTGCATGTTGCAATATATGGGACCCTTATTATATTGAATGTTCCATGCAAATCAGCTTCTCATATATATTGAATACAATATATGCAAAAGGGACAAAACTCATGTGTCCCATGCCTTTATTATAATGTCTCACATGTCTTCAAACTTTTAAAATCCCAACATTATGTACGAATGTAATTTTCAATTGGTCCCCCATTTCAATTACACATGGACAAAAGGATTCAGAAAAAACATGGGATTGTGTATTATAAACCATAACAACTATCACATTACTTGTTTATAAATGTACATACATCGGGTAAAGATCAGTTATGATCCACAAAATGTTGGTTATATCAACATAAACTAAATACCTCTCAACATTCCTATCTTTACCCCTACAAAAAACCTTTCAACCATCCATTTGCAGGTTCTTCATCCACACACCCCACAAAATAACATCCAATACCCCAAAAACCCAAATTCATCCTACTACCTGCAACTTAACATCCGAAATACCCAATAACCCAAAATGTGGATCATAACTTAACATCCCAAAAACCCAAAATAAAATCCCATACCCTTCCAACTAGACTATGTACCTGCAGAAGAACATCACAACAACCAAACAAACCAAAATGTGGATCATAAGCTTATGGCGAGCTGAAATCCTTTTTTCTTTTCCCACTTCCTCTTCAAGCTCTACAACCCGAACGACTGCTGCATCCAGGTCAGCTAGATACTTTTCATTTTCATCCTTCAGTTGAGCTTTGAGTATCGCCACTTCGGGGTTGCGTCGAATCCTTACTATTTCGTTGACAATGTCGTTCACCCCCGACTTGTAATGCCGACTGAGTTCAGGATCAACCCAACTGAACCATCTACAATCTCTTTCTGTCTGCATTTATAAAAAAACTAAATTAGGGTTTTCTTTTTCGGATTTCCAACTCAAATCCTTAAATGTAGTTCTGATCATAGCAGTTTTAAGCAAAAAAGTTCCGAGATAACTTCTTACCAAGGAGTACCGGCAGTTGAGGAACCGCCTTTTATATAGGGTTTTCTAGAGTTGATGAGGTTCGTAACTTCACTGGTACGTGACAATGACACTCTGGAAGTGGTAAATTGTTCTCCACCAGGTGAAGATAGTGCCTTTGGTTGTACCCCGCCATTGTTCTCGAGTGATTCTGGTTTTCAAGGTCGTTGTGTTGCTTTCGACAACTACGAACTACACTTAAACCCTTTCAACTTTTCATTGCGACTTTTTTTTGACCATACAACTCTTTAAACCGTGTTCGAGTGACGTCAGGCACGTGACGTGTTCAAGCATGTCCCATTATTAAGTTACATGTAACTATCTAGAATTTTTTTCTTAAAATTTACATAATAACCGGCTAACCCCTTATTTCACAACCGAGTGACTTTATCAACCCTTCAAATCTGTGTTTAGTAGCTTTAAACAACCACAATTTACTTAGAGGACCTTTTAAAATATATGACAATACTTTATAGGACTGTTATGTCAATAACCCTAGAATATAATATACATCAGTTACATAAAATATTATATATACAAAATTGGGGCCAAATAAGAAGAAAAAATTTGGTAAAAAAAGTAATAAGTGCTTGATTTGTATTTTTTTTTGACCAACCAACAAAATGAATCATTTGGTGATGTAGAAAAAACACGGTTCGTAAAAAAATTCACGAAAAAACGACTCGATAATTAATTTTTTCTTGAAGCAATTTTTTATACACTTTGCGGATAATTTTGGTGAATCATCGGGACGTTATTTCGGAGATTTTTTTTAGTGAATCATGTTTTATTTTCCTATCTTGTAATGATTCATTTTATTGATTCTTCAAAATAATACAAATGAAACACTTCTTACGCTTCTTACCAAAATTTTCCTTCTTATCGGATACTATCATATATATATATATATATATATATATATATATATATATATATATATATATATATATATATATATATATATATATATATATATATATATATATACATATATATATACATATATATTCCGGTGAGGACTCTTTTTTCGGTGAGGACTCGCGAGGACACCTTAAAAAAATTGAAAAAAAAAATAAAAAAAATACAAATCATAAAATCGAGAATAGTACTATATCATTATCAAAAAAGAGTTCTCACCCGATCCTGATTCTATATATATATATATATATATATATATATATATATATATATATATATATATATATATATATATATATATATATATATATAATAGAAAACTTTATTTACCTTAGTCGCTCATTTATTTCCTCTACGTCATTATTACAAGCAGACGGGGGCAGCGATTCTCTTGTGATAGATGTATCATTATCTACTCGACGTCGAGGGTCCCGAAGAACTTCTTAGTCCTTAGTCCTACACTTCTTCCGTCTCGTTTGGGACCGAATCATAGACCCATTCGAGAAATAAACCTCATCTAGGAAAAGCAATAGATGCATATAATACAGTGATTGCATCTCTTCCACATTCAGCCTCATTTTTTATTTACCATATTTCCCTCCTGAAATTAATATTTTTGTTAGATAATTCATTTATAATATATATTACATATATAAAAAAAATTAATAATATTGTTTCATAATGTACCACATAATGATTGAGTATATCACATACATCTTTCCGGTCCATCGACTTAATAGAAGTACAACATCACATATGCAACATCATTCTGCCGCCTAACTGTATAGTATACACTTAATGACACGTAGTAAACATTTTCCAAATCCATGTCTAACAAATTATATATATATATATATATATATATATATATATATATATATATATATATATATATATATATATATATATATATATATATATATATATATATATATATATACTGGTTCTATAAAGATTGAAGTTATATATATATATATATATATATATATATATATATATATATATATATATATATATATATCCTATCCTAATAAATAAATAATTCAAGATGCCACATGTCAACTTCTAAGCATACTTGTACACATGTCATTTTCTCCTTTTTTCTGATTTTACCACAAAAAAAAAAAAAAAAAAAAAACGGTTGCTTTGCATTTCAATTCTTTTATTCCGTTTCAACAGTTTCAATTTTGAATTCGCCCCTAAATCTCGCACCTTTTGAATTCGCCCCTAAATGTCGCAGCTTTCCCTCACCTTTCGCTCTCCCTCGTATTGTACAAGAGAAGATGGAGATCGAAAGAGTATCCACCACCGCGTCTTCAAACCAGGTTTGTACCCACCATATCCTTCATCCCTGCTACACTACACTTTCACCATCATCTCTCATCTCACTGTCTCTATCTCTTCTTTCTGACTTTGAATCTGGTTGACACGGCCCCAATTTTTAAAATTCTGGGAAGACAGTTCCTGTTGAATTTATAACCTTTCTTCTCATATGGACTTGAATTCCGAAATCTTTTTCTTGTAGCTAAGGTGTTTGTGGAAATGCCTGTGTGCAGTAGAGGCTGGAAACGATTCTTCTTCTTGTTTCAAAGAATAGCATTTACACTAATGCAAAAAATTCTTCCAATTCTGATGCTAAAAACTGCATTGTTGTTTCAAGTGGGACTGATGACACATCTGATCTTCCTTCAATAGCTTACCACAAAGGTACCTGGATTCATTTATTTCCGTTCCTTTTTCTTAGTGACCAAAATACCCTTGAATTGCAACATTTGACCATCACACAGATAGTTGACAATTAGCCAATTGACCAAAATACCCTTGATTACTTATATATTTTCGCACAGGATATGCAACATTGGATCTCAAATATGAACTGCTGGCTGACATTTAGCTAAATGACCAAAATACCCGTTTATTACTTCTCTCTGTCGCACAAGAATTGCAACATTTGACCCCAATACGATTGTATTAAAAATAATAAAGTACACTTTATTAGAATTATAAACCATTGTACAACTAAAAATGAATAATTGCAAGCGTTTAGCTGATAGAAAGGACAAAATGAAATTAGATAGAAAACGTGACTGATGTTGGGTAATTTAAACTTGTAGCAACATGAAATTGGATACCAAAAGTTGAGTAGAGAGCGAAGCTGGATTCAACATTCATTGGTCAAAAGCTCCTCTCCCTTCTCTCAAGGTTAATGTGATTCATTCACTCAACATATAACTTCTATAATTTCCAATTTCTACCTTTTATCTTTTAAATCAGATAAAAACCGATAAATCTCAAAGTTATTGTGCATGACACATGAAGTACAAGCTAATCACAATAAATAGCAATATACGTCATGTTCTTTTCTAATTTAGTTGCTTATGTTCACAATCCCAATGTTTTTTCAAATATAACGGTTTCTTTTTGCATTTTTAAAGTCCTTGGTGCTACTAAATAGGAAAGTGTGTGTGTTTGTATTGATACAAATGTAGTCATACATCTTTAGTGTTTTCACTCCTTTAGACTTGACAGTTGGACGGTGCCAACAGCTCATTGGATTCCCACAAGTTCTGGAAGCCGCCACCCAACCGTGACTTTTATCCTTGCATTGACCCAACTGCATCTTATATAGGTTAGCAACTCCTATTTTCCTTCTTAACTATAAAAAAATGATTCATTTTTCATTAAATTATCTGTTAATGACCTCAGTTCCACAAGAGACTCGAGGCTACTTGCTTGTTCATACAAATAGGCTCAATCAAATGCGTGTTGGGGTATTACAGCATCTGCTTGCATTTCTTTCTATTACAGCATTTTACTTTCGGTCTTTTTCTTGTTGAGGCGTTGTAGTTTCAAAAATCTACGCATTATAGCATTGTACTTTTCAAAAAAGTTTCTTACTAGGAAATGCTTATATTATTAGAAACGTTTATTCTAAAAAGCTGTGTAGACATTCGCTTTCAAATTTTTATTTTTACGGTTCATTTGTTGTTTTTTTATTTCCTTTTACCTTATTTGGACTCTTTTATCACTCATGTTGGTTTTATTTTGTTAATGACTTTTTTACATTAAAATATATGTTATCATTCAACGTATATTTGGACCCTTATCAAATATTTGTTCATTACACAATAGTATTTATTTGTTTTTTTTATTTAAACTATGCAATAAATTTAAATAGCAGTTCACTTTCATTTGTTTTAGTGCATAATTGAATTATGTTTCGGTCTTATAAATATTAATGTTTAGGTTTTCATACTTAACATTTTTTTATATCATCCCGTGTAATACACGGGTTTTACAACTAGTATATATATATATATATATATATATATATATATATATATATATATATATATATATATATATATATATATATATATATATATATATATATATATATATACTGGTTCTATAAAGATTGAAGTTATATTGTTGACAACAACTATTATGAGACCGTGCAACGGTGCTATTTTGTGAAAAATGATGAATATAATATGATTTATTTGGTACTGTGATCACGGAACAAACATATTCTCATAGAACTATTGTTACTGAATCTTCTATACGAGTTATATAGAGTTTTTATGATTCTCATTCAGTGAAAATAACCGTATGTCTGTCAAAATGAGAATGAGTGAATCAAAATGTGTGAAACACAAGAACAAATGATAATGATTGAAAATGCGTTATAATAAAAATAATTCTATGAGAATATGTTTGTTTAGTATTAATATTTTATCTAAAAACATATTTTAATCATCATTTCTCACAGAATAGCACTGGTCGCATGGTCTTATAATAACTGTTGTCCGCAATATAACCTAGTTATATATATATATATATATATATATATATATATATATATATATATATATATATATATATATATATATATATATATATATATATATGGTCCGGTTCCGGTGAGGACTCTTTTTTCGGTGAGGACTTGCGAGAACACCTTAATGATCGAAAAGTTTTTTTTGAATTTTTTTTCTCCGATATAGTACTATGATCCATTTTACTATTTATATTTTTTTATATTTTTTTCAATTTTTTCAAGGTGTCCTCGTAAGTACTCACTTTAAGAAGAGTCCTCATCCGATCCTGATTCTATATATATATATATATATATATATATATATATATATATATATATATATATATATATATATATATATATATATATATATATATATATATATACATATACATATATATATATATATATATATATATATATATATATATGTATATATATATATCCTATTTCTAATAAATAAGTAACTCAATTCCACATGTCATCACCATATTCATTTGTCCACATGTCATTTTAATAGATTTTTGAATTTCTAAAAAAAAATTTGTTTGACAGTTTCACGATCCTCTTTATTGTCATTCAAATGTTCCTGGTTTCTCTCCATCCGTTTCACATTCCTTTGATCCTTTTCTTCTCAATTTCTATCTCTGGTCGTCAAGTCGTAAAATTACCACGAAGATCGTGTCATACTCTCCTTCTTTTCGTGTGAACAACATCAAATCCTTTCGTATTCACGAATGGAGTGTCTAACTGAAATACATTTTCTTCAATGCCTTCTATAGAAATTAATTCACTCCTGTAACACCTTTGTGGGTCGATTTTTCCATCCAAAATTCCAATTATCCCTAATTTCCCACCCAATCACCTTAATCTCCTTCCTTGTCATCATTGTGGCTTGGATTTTATGTCTTCGATTTTGAAATCGGCCAACGATTGGTTGTGATTTTTTATCCGTGGTTACTGCTCTTGCCCTAGCTGTGACTAGGACTTGGTGGAACCTTTTCCTATCGTTCTTGATCTCCGTATATCTTTCTCAGATTTTAGTTATGATTTCTTCAATTTGATTGTTTGTAGTCGAACTCACGTGTCGAACTCACGTCTTCAATGGACCTTGTAATGAATTCTGAATGGAGTTACAAAACCAGGTGGCGCAGGCGGTTCATGTCTTGAATCACGATGCTCAATCTTGCAATCGTGTCTCTGCTAATCAGTGGTTGCTTTAGATCCAGCAGACGTATGCTGCATGGGAGATTGCGGTGCTCAACCGCCGTAAAAGGAGATACGGAGAGAATTTCTCATGTTCTTCAATGGCGAAGAAACTTGATCAAACCGTAGCAAACCAGACCTAAAAAAAACTTGTAATCCCTGCGTATGTGAAAGCCATAGCCGGTTCACTCGGTGGAATTGTTGAGGCATCTTGTCTCCAACCCATCACTGTCATCAAGACCCATTTACAATTTGACCGGGCCGGTCACTACAGGGACATTCTCCGTTACGGCAGCACCACTGTCACAAACTAAGCGTTCGTGCTCTCTGGAAGGGTTTGACACCCTTTGCCACCCACTTGACATTGAAGTATGCCCTACGTATGGGCTCTAATGCGGTGATTCAATCGGCGTTTAATGATGCGAACACCAGAAAGATTAGGCGATGGAGGGAGGTTTGTTTCTGGGTTTGGTGCTGGTGTCATTGAAAAGCTTGTTATCGTTAGCCCTTTGAGGTGAGGTTAGTCGAATATTCATTCGATTTTGAAACATGCGTTGCCTGATTTTTAGTATTCTAAACTTTCTTTTTTGAAGTGATTATCTCTGTGCCTTAATTGGGAATCTATCGATGTCTCTTAGATCCACAGACCTAATTAGTTCAAATATCAATTAAAGGTGGTGGATCATTTATGAGTTCAGGAACTTCATCACCGTCCTTCATATCAGGAAATCACAATCATTTGCAGGTGTTTCAAGTACAAGAAAATAGGCTATTGGTATGATTTCCTTTTTGTCTATTTCATAATATTACATCAAAAACAAATTAATCGGAAACTTGTAATTTATGGTTTTGATTATGGAATCGGAAACATGGCCTTGTTGTGCCTTACCTTAGATCATTGGGTTCATAAAACCTCTTGCTATATAGGCATCAACTGGATCATGGTAAACTTTGTGTATTTACATGTTCATCATTTTTTAAAATATGTTTTAATACCTACTTATGTTGGAAAAGTGAGGTAAGATGTTCAAATATGTCCATGGTTGCATCAACTCTTTGTCACCCAAATGACAAGGCATAAGAGAACAACCAAACGAGAGAAAGAAAGAGCACACAAGAAAAAACTATATGAAAGATCAACCAAAAGATAGTAAAAAAAAACCATGGATGGTACCAAATTTCCTATTTTTTCTTTTATTTTTAAGCTTTTACTTTGTTTTACATAAAGCTATCAAGGAAAAGGTAGTAATTATTAAGATTATTTAATTTAAATGCAAAATAGTCTGTTACACTGTGAAGCAAGTTCAAGTAAAAAATAAAACAAATTGAAAATTGAGTAAATTTCAAATTCACTAGGCTTCTTCCATAGTCGGTCAAAGATAAATAAAACAAATTGAAAGTTTGATTTGGGATGAAACAATATGTTTCTCGTAGTACAACATTCTGTTTTTATGAATTTATTTCGATAATTCGAAACATATATTTTTTAGTTTTGGCAATAAGGAATAAAGAGAAGCTGGTGCAGAAGTGTTTCTTATTGTTCACTGTGGCTTGCCTAAAACAATGGTAGTAATCACAGGCCGTTGAAAGTCGGGGAAATTAGTATTATCAATAGCCTTACTGCTATGTAGTGAAAATTTAACAAAATTTCTCTTTTTTTGCATTATCAAATATAACAAGCTTTTCTTCTCCTGTAGGAAGGTTGGGTGATTCAGCTAAAACGTATGGTGAAGTATCTGTCAATTGAGCAAAGTCAAGATTACAATATGGATCATATGTAAATTTTGAATATTTAGGTAATTATGCCATAAAACTCATAGCTGGCCATTGTTACCTGTTTACGGGTCAAAATGCATGTTAATTTTCCTTTGTTTTTCCGCCAATAATTTTCTTTTATGTCTCTTATTTATTTTCAATTTAGTTGAATAAGCGGGTATGATTCCAAAATCGAGGAACTTAAACCAAATGTATTATATATGGTTTCTTACAACGAGTTGGGAAATAAGGTTGAGGTAGGATTTGTTGTGGTTTCTTGTAACGCGCAGTTTTGTTGTGGACTCGAAGTTCCTAATGAACCGCAAGCTCTTGCTGATACATACACACGCTAAAAGTGAAAGGGTTTAAATTAGTATATGAATAGTTAGGTTTGTTTTAATACGTGAAAATAACATTTTTTTGATTGTGGCTATACTATTGCTACACGTATTCCCTGGACCTGCTTATGTGGTGTTCCAAAAATCAATGGGATTGAAATAATCGAGAACATGTGTTTAGATCCTTTGAAATATATGTGAAAACAACACCCTGCGTTTATTTACTCAGTCTTTGTGTGGATTTTAGTCAAATTTAAAACATACAAAAATGTTTATAATTTTCTAAAATTTTTTTGCAGTAGGAAGATATGAAACAAGAATGCATACTGCTATTTCATGGAATGGGATGCAACTAGAACCCTATCCTATCCTAATAAAGAAAGATCTCTATTGCCACTTGTTATTAAACATTTTATTTATATTATCTCGTGTAATACACGGGTCTTACAACTAGTATATATATATATATATATATATATATATATATATATATATATATATATATATATATACGTAGATGTAGGTTCCATTGAGAATATATATTAGGTTGAGATTGTGAGAATTAATTTCAGCCAATGGTTTTGTATTAAAAATTAAGACGGTGACATTTTTGTAAATAAGGAATGGATTTCAAAATAGGCGGTGGCAAATCTGTAATAATATTGATAGTTAGTAACTGACGCGAGGGTATTATTGGCATTTTACATGTACATCAAATCAGAACGGATATCGAGTTGCAGACTATGAGTGCCTATGATCACCGTTTTGCATATGAATTTCGACCAATTACTTCGAATCGTTCAGTTATTTTGAAGAAACCCTAACATTTTCTCTCTGCATTTTGCTACTTTCGTGGTGATTTCAAACGATGTCAATAGAAAAAGGAGTAGTTACGAGAAGTTCTTCTGTTCGTGATGATAAAGGTTAGCACGATTGTATTTTAAAATTGTTTTTCTTACAGTATTTGTGGTGGTTTTCTATTTTCGTTTTGGAAGGAGTTGATTTTGAAGTATTATTTAGGGTTTGAGTTCAGTTTATAGTTTTTTCTTACATTTTCAAGGGTTTTTGAGTATTTGAATCCATTTTAATGGTTTTTAAGGTTTGTTGTGTATTCTCGATTTGTGTATTCATTCGTGATTTATGTTTTTGTATACTTTCAGGAAAGGATTTCAGTAAATCGTATTCTAGAAGAAAGAAAGGTATCTGTATGTTTTGTTTTTTTATTACAGAGATAATCATATATGAATAAACGTGTATTCAGATGTGAAGATGTATCTATGTATAAATAACTGTTTATTTATACATGAATCAACATTTTATTAATACATAGATATTCATATATATAAATTATATATGAACATTCATATATGAATAATGGTGATTGAATTGATGTTCACACATAAGTACATAATTATAAAGGTAAATATAAATTATTTTTACCTTTATCATACTTTGTTTACGTTTTATTCATATATGATTATTGTTATACATGTGAACATTCATATAAATTATTACAGGAAAATCTCATGATAATACTCTCATTTCATTTACTACAGGAAAATCTAATGATAATCGAGTTGAAGGTGAAGATGACTCTGTTGAAGTGCAAGAAACTAGATCTAAGCAAAAACATGATAAAGGTAAATATAAAGCTTGTTTTTTGGCATGTTTATTCATATATGATTCATTCAAAAGAAGTAATCATATGCACAAGATATTATATATAGAGAGAATAATCATATATGAGATGTTATTTATCACAGGAAAAGCAAAGGATAAGCGAGTTGAGGATGAAGATGATTCTATTGAAGTGCAAGAAACTAGATCCAAACGAAAACATGATAAAGGTATGACATATATGATTCATTGAAAAGAAATAATCATATACATAAGTTATTCTATATTTGTATGTATGAATAACTGTTTATTCATATATGAATCAACATTTTATTCATACATACATATATTCATATATGATTAATTCAAATGAAATATATGAATAAACATTTCTCTTGTGTTTATTTATATATGAATGATATTTTATTCATACATATGTGTAACATGTATTGATACATGATATTCATATATGAATAATTATGTGAACAAACAAGTATTAGAAAATTAACATACATCCAGACCAATTATTTCCCTTGTGTTTTTCAATGATGACTTTTTCTATTTTTGTGATTTGGTTGAATGTAAAAACATACAGAATCATATGAGATGTTTTTTTATGATTTTATACTTAGCAAGAGATTCAACCAATTCACAATTTTGGAAATAATTACCATTAAAAAAACAAGGGAAATATGTTGGTCTAGATGTATGCTAAGTTTATAATACTTTGTTTTTTCATATATAATTGATCATACATGAATAAATAAGTATTAAACACTTAACATATATATGATTATTCATATATGAATATCCATTATGAATAATATGTATTCATACATGTTGTTCATATATAAATATGTATATGAAGAAACACGTATTAAAAAATTAACATACATCCAGCCCAAACTATTTCCCTTGTGTTTTTTTATTGGTGATTCTTTCAATTTTTGTGATTTGGTTAAATCTCTTGTTTGGTATAAAAACATACAAGATTGTCTGAGCTATCACTCTCACTTTCACTGGAACTAGATTACTCGTCTTCAATATATTCATTGATATTGAATTGCATGATAGTTGCTACATGACTTTCAAGAAAATCATGTTTCTGTTATTATAGCAGAGGCTGATTACTATCTTCAAATATCTTGCAAATATAATGAATTTCAATATTAATATTTAATTAATCTAATGAAGAGGAGAAATCTGGTTCTAGTGAAGTGAGAGTGTTAGTTGAGACATTCTTGTATGTTTTATAATAATCAAGAGATTGAACCTTCTCACATTTTTGGAAAGAATCACCAATGAAAAACACAAGGGAAATAGGTTGGTCTGGATATATGCTAAGTTTTTAATAGTTTGTTTTTCATATATATAATTATTCAATTCATACATGAACAAATAAGTATTAAACGCTTAACATATATGATTATTCATATATGAATATCCAGTATGAATAATATGTATTCTTACATGTTGTTCATATATAATTATTCATACATGAATAAACAGTGAAACCAAAGGGAAAATCATTTAATTCATAAATGATTTTTGTGTTATATATATTTAATATATGTAATTTATTCATATATGAATAACATTAGAATATATTGTATATCAGTGAAACCCAAGGGAAAATCAAAAAAATTAGAGAAGGTTGTAATTATATCTTCTGAAGAAAGGTTGACAAGGTCTGCAAAGAAACGTCAAGAAGAAAGTTCACCTGTTAATTCAAAGGAATTAAAGAAGATTATAATTGAAAAAGAAGAAAAGAAAAAGAAATCAAAAAAGTGTTTATTGGTTGATGAAGATATGTTTATTGGACCGTCAAAGAAACATAAGAGTAAAAATGTTCCTGCTCAAAGACATTTTTATTCAATGAAAAATAGATGTTCACCAGAGTCGATGTTTGCAGTGATACAAGGTTTGAGTCGAGAACAGAATGAGTGTGTGAGGAAGATAGGTTTTGGTAGTTTTCTCAAAATGAAGATGACTGATGTTTCTTTGAAAATTGGGTTTTATGTTCTACAAAATTTTGATTTGGATAAGATGAAAGTGAAGGTTGAAAATGGTTATATTGATGTAAATACTCAATCTGTACATGATATGTTTGGAGTTCCTATAGGTGGTTTTCTTCTTGCAGACTTGGAATATATAGAGGAGGATGATGAAAGAGGTTGTATGTTTGAATGGATAAAACAATTCAAGAAGGGGGAGGTGATGAGATTGAAACATATCAAGAATGCAATTGTTAGGACAACAGTTGCTGATTTTAATTTCATTTTGAATTTCATTATACTTTTTATAAATACATTCTGTGAGTCTACTGCCATGGGAAGGTGCAATGTGTCACCGTTGCACCGTATACAAAAAGACACAGATGTAAGTGCAATTGATTGGTGCAACTACATTCTTGATTGTTTAATTAGAACGAAGATCGCATACACACCCTTCAAAGATACATGTTACTTTTTTGGACCAACAACGTATCTTGTTGTAAGTATATTGTTTAGAAATTTATCTTTTGCTTTATTCATACATGAATTATCAGTGTTTATTCATGTATGAATATGATGATAAATCATATATGAATGTATTTGATAATATATTTTTTATGTATGTATTTCACGTTATGATTATGTGTTTTGAAAATGTATACACAATTTTTCCAGTTATTATATGTGGATAGTTTGAAGTTTGATCAAGTGAATGTACCACGTAAACGTCCAGCTATTTGTTACTGGAGTTCAGAGAAGATACGATTTCGGGAGGAATGCGAACAGGAAGAAGGAAAATTTGGGTTAGGAGAGTTTAACAAGAATGAAGAGGTGGAAGAGGAAAGTGAGGAGGAATGTTCTGAAAGAGATAATGACGAGGAGGATAGTGAGGATACTAAAAATTATTCTGTTGAGGTAAATTTATATTAATTTTGTATTCATATATGATTTATTATTTCAATTAACTATAACATTTTTTTAATATTTAGGAGTATGAAACACTGCTAAGTATTTTGTTTAAGAGGTTGGAATTTAAAAGAGAGAATATTAAAGTTAAAATTGAAGAAGCAATTCGAAAGTTCCCAGAAGTTGAATCATTTAAGAGTTGGAGAAAAAGATTGTTTGATGATGAGAAAATTGTAGTTGAAAGTACAGAAATTGCATTTGAGTTTAATAATGTTAGTCTGGAAGAACCAGTTCTTACACCAGTTATGGGTGCAAGTATTGTTGAAATGGTGAAGGATTCTGAGAATGATGGGATTGAAAATGATCAAAAAGATTGTGGTGAGGTGGTAGTAGATGTTGTTGATAAAATTGTTAACAAGGAACAAGAATGTAATAAAGATGATAAGGTGGAAGGAGATGGTGGTTAAAACACTGAAGGAAATATGGAAGGAGTTACAGAAGAGGAAACAGTTGAATTAAATCAAATTGTTAGGAATGTTGTTGTGGGTTTTACTGGAGTTGATAGTCAGGATAATTTACCACTAAGTCAGTTCTGGGTGGATCCTGTGGTTAGCAATATATTTAACAGATTAGCTGAAGGTAAACAATTGTTTTCTTTTTAAAGTACTATTCATATATGATTATTAATAGAAACAATTTTCATTTACTTTAAAGTACTATTCATATATGATTATGAATAGAAACATTTATCATTTACTTATGTTATCTGATATTAAAAGTATGTTACAGAAATAGAAACAACAAATGAGAAGATTGAGAAAGAGGTAGGTGCTGGTGAAGATAAACAAGTTGTTGAAGGTAATGTTATGTTTTTTGTGTATATTGGAAGTTTGATTTTTTTATTTTCAATGGAAATATTTACTTATGAACTTAACATTTGTAGTTATTGGAAATGTGTCTGAAGGTGTTGGAAACGAAGAAAGAGTGGAAAATAATGATGTACAAAAGGAAAATGTTGATATAAATGAGGAGCATATAGGAAATACAGATGTAGTTGATGGTATGTATGTTTTATGTTAATTAATTTTTGAATTGAATATTCATATGTGATTTGTATACTAGGTGGTGAAATATTTGGTGAAGGTAAGAGAGGTGAAGAGGAAAGTGTAAATGTTTTTGGAGAAAAAGAGAAGATGGTTGCGGAGGGTGAGCATTTGTTTTGTGTTATTGGTTTTATATTTTTAGTATTCATATATGTTTTATATTTATATTTTTTTGTTCTAGGTATGTTGGAGTTGCAAGTTAAAAAGGATGGGAAGGATGCTGGTAATTAATGTTTTATATATGATTGATGTTTTGTCAATATATATTTTTTATAGTGTAAAATATTTATAATGAATTGAATTTATTTTATGTATTATTAATATTCATTTATGAATAATCATATATGTTTATGTTTATCTATTTTTGTTAGTTATTGAAGAATTAACTGGCAAAGAAAAGGATTTCTGGGAAAATCCAGTTGTGAATGAATTTTACGAAAGTGTTGTATTCCTAAGTTCAAATATACCAGAAGGAAAAGAAGAAAAAAAAGATGATGAAAAAGATGACAAATCAAAATCACCTTCTTTTAGTCTTGGAATAGGGTTAAGTCAAGATTCAACAGAGCATGTTCTTGATCCTACTCCATTGTCAATTGTACCTCAAGTTGAATCAAAAGTTATTTCAACTTCTGATATTGTAGATTCAAATCCCATGGCTATTGTAGTTGCATCGGAAGTTGGTTTAGATGGAAATGCTAGGGTTTCAAGAGAGAAGAAATTAACTTTACCATTAAAATCATCATACAAGAACAGGATTGTTGATGTGAAAACGAAATTGACAGCAGAGGAGATTGCTGTTTCTGAATGGTTGTTCAACTTCCATGGAGAATTGTGGTAAGTAGTTATTTTTATTAAATCTTTGAATTATTATTATTTAATTAACATGCAAATAAATGGATACAGGGATGTTGTTGTGAATAGCAAGTATGGTCATATTACTATGAGAGGAACAATGGAAAGTCTATTTCCAAAAACATATATTTTTTCAAATGTTATTGACACATGGAGTGATTTATTGAATCATCAAGAAAACGAAAGAGATGTCAATAGCTCTCCTTATCGGTTGTTTTTGAATGTGGATATGACTATAAGTTTATATTTTATTATGGTATAATCACAAGTGAATTTGAACTTTTATTCAGTTATGATTGGTTTATAATCATAACTGAATATATAAATAATGTTTTTATTTATTGATGAATTTTTTTATGTAAAAACAGACATACTACCTTGAGTCAACAGACATGAAAGAGGAAGAGAAGTACAGAATTTTCGAGTCGAACTTTGCTGTTAGTGTGAAGAATGATAAGCAGAAGATGTTGTTGAAAGATATTGACATGGTTTGTTTATTTATTGATTTATATATTTATTCTATTATTATAATTCTTACATTTTTTGTATGAAAATCAGGTTTTTTTCCTGTTGTGAGGAGTTCTCACATTTACTTGGTTGTTTTCAACCTTAAAAAGCCATGCATTGAAGTTATTGACAGCAGTTCATTAGGAAAGAATTTTGAAGACAGATACGGAAAATTACTTACTCCTCTTCTAAGTATCAAGTACCAAAATGTAATTTTTGTACGATTATTTTGTTACATGTTTAATTTTAGTTCATTTATGATTTTTTGTAGAGAAATATGTTTTTTATGTATTTGAATGAGATAAGCCATCCAAAGGTGGACATCATTTCAAATATAAAGGTTTTGCCGAAGAGGTTAGAAATGGCATGGAGGACCGTGGACAATAAATGTGATTGCAGTGTCTTTGCTATGAGACATATGGAGACGTATGCAGGACAACCAATCTCAAAGTGGAAACCAGGATTTCCAAAAGAAGGTCTTGCTCAAGAGAATATGTTGGAGAAGTTGAGGAGTAGGTATGCTTCAATGATGCTAACATCAGAGATTAATGAGCTGCGTGAGGATGTGTTGAAAAAAGCATATGATTATCAGAAGGTTGATCCAAAGGTTCGTGCAGAACATGCCTTATATGCTATGCAGACTGTTGTAGAGAGGATGAAAAGTGTTTGAAGATGGTGGTGGTTGTAGTTGAATGTGGTGGTGGTTGTAGTTGAATGTGTTTGAAGTTGGTGTTGGTTGTAGTTTGTGAAGAATGGTGGTTGTTGTAGTTGGATGTAAGAAAACTTTTATTTTGCATGTGAAGTGTTAACTAGACAATTTGTAGTGTTGTTGATGATGAATCTTTTTGGAAAATGTAAACATGTAGTTGTACACAAGTATACATATATGAATATAAGTGTATGAACACTTTTTATTCATATTTGAATTTAATATATGAATACAAGTATATGACCAGTTATGAATATGTGTATGAACACAAGTCTATTGATTTTATGAATACAAGTATACTCATATATGTATTCATATATGAATATGATAGTATGAACATTTTTGTATTCATATACGAAATACATGTAGGGTGAACACTTTTGTATTCATATATGAATACAAGCATATGTGTACAAGTATACTCATATATGTACTCATATATGTATTCATATATGAATATCAAGGTTAGTTTGTATCTTTTTGATTTTAAGTAGTAATTATTTTTTATCGAATGTTATTCAATCACATATGAATATATGTATGGAATTATTTTTTATAACAGTCAGCTATGAATAGAATTCCCAAAAAGATTATTAAAACAGTATTCACAAATGAATAACATGAAAAAAAAAAATTATAGTTATTTTGCAGACTGTTCAACTGCTTTCTTTATTGGGCATGTACGTAAGTTGTGAGGAGCTCTTTCTCCACATCCCGAGCATATCCTACTCTGCTTATTGGAATTTTCACATGCTTTCTCAGTTGCACTAATCAGTCTTTTCTTTTTTCCGGATCCTTTGTTACGTTGAATTTGTGGAACAAGAATTTCAATGTTTTTTGGAACAGAAATGTTCATTAGCTTGCTTACCATATCAACATCTGTCTTCTTGTTGATAATTCCATATGATGTATCATTTTCTAATTCTTTATGCATGATTTCTATCTTTTGAATGAAAGATGCAAGCTTTTCCTTATCTGCTCTCAGAATGTCCAAACACGATTCAAAGTTGTAATATGCTTCATTGACTAACTTAGCAGTCTCAACATCCCCAGAATCAGAGACATGTCTCCCAAAGTGATAATGTCTTGATATGACATCTTTCCTCCAACGACTTACAATGTACTGTTCAGGTATTTGTTTAATACCAAATTTCATCAGTATACAGAAAGCATGTCTGCATAGAATGCCTATTCGGTTGAAGTTTTCGTAAGTACATATTATATCTTCCTCTGGCAGTTTTATTTGAACCTGAACAATAAAATATTTAAGAAGAAATTAATAAGCGTATATGAATATATTTTGGTATTCATATATGAATAAATTCTTATATTCATATATGAATATATATAATAAATGAAGCTCAATTTTTATACATTATTATAGGTGTGTATATATAATAGTAGATTTGTGTATTCATATATGAATACAAGTGAATATTTATATATGAGTTTCAATTATTAATATTCATATGCGAATTTAATATAAAAAGCAATTAGGTTACCTTGTAATTATTTTTGAATTCAAATTTTTTGTTATTGTGTTGAACATTGTATAGCTCCCATCCATTTTCCACACCAACACTTGAATATGAACAGAACCAAGAACCTTTGTATATTTCCTTCTGGATGTCAAAAAATATAGTGCTTGTATAAACCTTTGAAGCATGACGTTCTATTTCTCGAGATGTACGAAATATATATGATGCTTCCTTTGTTGCCCTATCAAGTTCTTGTTGTGTATTTCTTTGCTTTTGAATGGCAGTGTCGTAATTCATCATGAAATTTAAGAGTAAATTTCCAGTTTGTGAGTATGTGTTGAAGAAGGAATTCATGCTCTCTGACCTTGAAGTTGTCTTCATCAAGCCACACATTCTTATATCATTGAAGTATGCAGGGATCCATAAATTTCTAAATTCAAACATGTCATTAAACCATCTTTTGTCTTCAAGGTTGAACTCATTAATAATCAACTCCCATTTGTTTTCAAATTCATCAGGTTTAATATACATGTCCCAAACAAGCTTATTAAATCTTTTTCTGAAGTCGGTGTTTTTAATTAAATCCCCACTAACCTGTTAAAAAATTCGTATGATATATTCATTCATAAATAAGTAGTAATAGTACATGTGTATTTTTTTCATTTATTCACAGATGAATTAAGAGTACTGTACCTTTGCTTGTAGTTTCTTCATGATATGCCACATGCAGAGCCTATGTTTTGAATTAGGAAATACCAATTGAATAGCTTGTTTTATTGCTAGATCTTGGTCTGTTAATACAATTGTTGGTTGTTTTCCATGTGCTTTAAGGAATGCTTTCAACAACCAACAATATGATTCAATAGTCTCATTACTTAGAAACCCTGCTCCAACAGTAACGGACTTTTTATGATG
Organism: Cichorium intybus; assembly: GCA_023525715.1. NCBI lineage: Eukaryota > Viridiplantae > Streptophyta > Magnoliopsida > Asterales > Asteraceae > Cichorium > Cichorium intybus. Next base: position 151,857,400 of record CM042011.1, read on the forward strand.
ATCAATGGCAGTGAATGGAACAAAAATCATCTGATATCTGCTTAAGAAATATGTTTTTAATTAAACCAAAAAATATAATCATTCATGAATACTATAGAGATAATAATCAGGTATGAATAATCAGTTCTGAGTAGTTGAATTAAAAAATTGAAATGGATATTCCTTTATGATTGTATAATATAAAGCTTACTTGTTAGTCCTAAAGGTTGCATCAAAAGATATAACATCGCCAAACTCGTTATAATATGCCTTCTCCCGTTCATCTGACCAAAACATAGCACTCAAAACATTTCCATCACGTGCAAACTCAAATGAATAATTTGGGTAGTGATCTCTACGGTCATTCATTTTGTTGACTATTATTTGAGCATCCTTGTACCATAGAATCCTGTTTATTCCTCTTCTGAAGTTTTTGTAGTCTGCTATTTTAGGCTTCATATACTGATAACCTCCTCTCAATGTTGCTCGCAATTTATAAGCTGTTGTTGCTCCCATTTTTGCTGTAGATGCCCTGACTATGAATTCTTTTTCTGAATATGACATTTCCTTTGCCTTTTTCAAATGGCATCTATCCTCAACACTCACCAATGGGTGGTTGTGCAATTCATGGAATTCCAAAACTTTGTAATATGTTGTTCCATATACACACTCAAATATAATCTTTGCAGTGCATCCAGTAGCTATCTTAGTAGAGTTTTCTCTTCTTCTAACAGGTCCTGTAGCAAGTGTATCACAAGACTTCTTCTTATCTTTACTACCCCTATTGCAGATAACATACTTTTTTCTAATTAAATCATTGCCATTTCCGAATCTTGATTGGGTACTCAGACGTGTATCAAAACCAGCCATTATTGCATAGTTAGTATACATTTTGATCCCCTCAAATAAGGAATTGAAGATAAAATCTTTAACAGGAACAAATTCTTGAGGTACATCTGGTCTGTAACTCAATTCTTGTATCATATAAAGGGAATCTGATTCATTTGTAGAACTTGAATTTTCATATGATTCAAAAAAAACCAAAAATATTTTTAGTTATTCATATATGATTAATGAGTTTTTAAATTATATATAAACATTCATATATGAATAATCACATACAAGTTATTATATATAGAGAATTATCGTATATGAATAAACATCTATTCATATATGATTCATTCAAAATAATCACATACACAAGTTATTACATATGATTTATTCAAATGAAGTAATCATATAAAGATGTTATTATATATATACAGACAATCACATATGAATAAACATGTATTCATAAGTGAAAATATATCTATGATGTATGAATAAGTGTTTATTCATACACGAATCAACATTTTATTCATACATACAGATATTCATATATGAATAATCGTGATGGAATTGAACATTCATAAGTATTTGAAAATCATATATCAGTACAGTAGAAGGATACGGTTATTCATATATGAATAATCACATACACAAGTTATTACTTATGAATTAATACACAAGTTATCACATATGAATAAAGATGTATTCAAAAGTGAAAATATATCTATGTATGAATAAGTGTTTATTCATACATGACTCAACATTTTATTCATACATAGATATTCATATATAAATTATATATGAACACTCATATACGAATAATCGTTATTGAATTTGATGTTTACACATAATTACATAAGTATTTTCATACAGCAGAAGGATACGGTTATTCATATATGAATAATCGTGATGGAATTTAACATTCATAAGTAGTTGAAAATCATATATCAGTACAGTAGAAGGATACGGTTATTCATATATGAATAATCGTGATTGAATTGAACATTCATAAGTATTTGAAAATCATATATCAGTACAGGAGAAGGATACGGTTATGAGTTGTATCTTACCTTCATTGATGCTCGAATTAACAGTATATTGATTAGATGCTGAAGAAGAACCTTCTTCGTATGAACTCGAGTTCATTGTTGTTAACAATGTATCGTAATTGAAACTGTAACAATGAAATTATACACTGTAAACAACATTGAATAACTAAAATTAAAACAGGAACATCGAATAACTGAAACAGAGAAACCTGATTTTGTATTGAATCGTGATTGAATGCGTCTGTCGTAAACAGTCGTTGTTTGTGAACCGATAATCGAATTTCTCTCTTTTAGAGGTGAAATTCTGTTCGGATTTGATGATTGAATGAATCCGTGCTTTCGATTTGAAGATTTGAAGATTTTTGGTATGAATTCGTCAACGATTCAGTGAAATTGATGAGATACGATCGAATATTATGCCGAAAAAAAGTGTTTTTTATCTTTAGAATGTTCAGTTTATGTTTTAAGATTGCGAAATTACTACTCTGCCCTTACGATATTTAAAATTTGGACGCGCATGCTTTATTGAAATGAGTGGCTGAGATTGATTCTCACAATCTCAACCTAATATATATTCTCAAAGGAACCGTCCTCTATATATATATATATATATATATATATATATATATATATATATATATATATATATATATATATATATATATATATATATATATATATATATATATATATATATATATATATATATATATATATATATATATGTGTATATATATATATATACACATATATATATATATATATATATATATATATATATATATATATATATACATATATATATATATATATATATATATATATATATACACATATATACATATATATATATATATATATACATATATATATATATATATACATATATATATATATATATATATATATATATATATATATATATATATATATATATATATATATATATATATATATATATATATATATATATATATATATATATATATATAGGGTCAGGATTAAATAAGAACCATTTTTTTTCATGAGAACCAGAGAACTTTTTCTGATTGGTTGAATCATAAAAGGACATGATGGTCATTTAACAAATCACATTTAATTCCGAATTTTTTATTTTTGGCAACAACTATAACCATCTCCTATAATTAAGGATACTAAAAATCAAATTTTTGAATTTGAAAAGAAGAAAATTTCAAAATATTTTTGAAATATTAAAAAAAATAATATTTTAATTTTTTTTTAAAAAAAAACTAGATTTTGGATTTTTTTTTTATAAAATCTGATATGACAATTTTTAACTGAATGTATATATGCATATTTAAGAGAATGCATATATGCATTATATTCAAAGATGCATATATACATATTTCTGATATGGCTGTTTTTAACAGAATTCATATATGCATTATATCCAAATATGCATATGTGCACATTCGATACTTTTTCATAAAAAACACACAAAATATCCATATTTCATAATGTTCGGATAAAATTAACAAAAATATTCGAACACGAAGCATAAAGAAGACCGTTTCATTAAAAAACAACATAAAAATAACATACATTCATTTTAGCCTATATAACCCTAAACTAAAAAACAAAGCAATACAACAAAAAATCAAAAATATCTTCATTTGTTCATCCTTAATTGTCATGTAGTCTTCGGTTCATCTTCACTTCTTCGAATTACTCGGCAAAGTCTTCAAAATCTATAAAAAAATTAGTAAAAATGCATACATATATGCACAAAAGCATATACATATATGCACATATGCACATACATATATGCACATATGCACATATATGTATATGAACAAATGCACATATACATGTGCGTATATGCACATACGCACATACGTATACACACATAATCACATACGTATATGTACATATACACATACATGTACAAATAATCACATACATATATCTGCATATGTGTATACATATATTCACATACATATTTAATAAAAATGAATACACATATGCACAAATGCATATACATATATACAGATATGCACATACATATATGCAAATATGCACATATACATATATGAACAAATGAACGTATACACATACGTATATGCACATACACACATACGTATACACGCATAATCACATATGTATATGTATATATGCACATACAGATACAAATAATCACATACGTATATCTGCATATGCACATATGCATATTCACATACATATTTAATAAAAATGCATCCACATATGCACAAATGCATATACATATATGATCATATGCACATATGCACGTATACGTATATGAACAAATGCACATACGTATATGCACATACACACATACATATATACATAATCATGAAGGGAAATGTAACAGAAGTACGTTGCTATTTATTTCATTTAACCTAATCATGAATAAACACATTAAGATAAATGACAAAAAAGATGACCAAGGAGAAGACTTGCCTCTGAGTATAAAATTTCCAACCAACCGAACACAGAACATCTGAGAAGTCCCATGGTCTGCATATCAAATCAAAACAAGCAGTAATAAAACTAAAACATAATAAGAAGTTACAAGTAGATAAAACAAACCATTCTCCTTCCAAATTGATCAGCTATTTTCCCACTCATAGCTGCCAATATAGTAATTATGAAATCTGAAATTAACATAAAAGTAGCCTTAATATTCGTTATATGACTTTATTTTGGGGCATTCACATCATCCAGTAATTACAGAGACAGCAGACATAGTTGACTCTCCATGGGTCTCACACAATTGATAATCGTAACAAAATCGATTACCATACTCAAGAACTCATGCTGCTTATCCTATTTCATTGGTTATATCTAAAGAATTTCACTTAATAAAATATTGATTACAGAATAACTTACAGCAGAACCGTAAACGTAAGATCCACAGACCGCCACCAAAGTGCTGAACACAACCACCGCTGTCGCTGGAGAAGGCAAGTGATTCCACCCTCGGTTCCGCTTACCGTCGTTGGTTAAAAGTAATGGATTCTCAAGAGTACTCGGGCTATCTTCTTCTTTGCTTCTGCTTCCCATGTCTGTGTGTGCGAATGTTGATGGCGCGCCAACATTATGGATGATAAAATCTTCACAAAATTATTCACAATCACCGGACTGGAAGCAGCACCGACGCTGATCACACTGGCTACGACGGCCAGCAAAGTCGCTTTCGCCTTAAAGCTATCTGGATCCGGTGTGCCATTGAAACGATGGTTTAGGGCTTCAAGAACACTTACGCTGATGGGGTCTTGCGATCATAGCCTATGGTCATGGAAACGATGGTTTAGGGTTTGGGAGTCTCGAGATGACTCGATCCTCCAAATCGATACCGGATTCTGATTTCGTTACTGTTACAATCTTTTAATCGGATTCTTCAACACATCGTGATAAAGGGAGGGGGAAAGGCTAGGTTTGCGAAGTGAACAAGAGGGAGGTATGAACGGGTTTGAAAGGAAACGTGCAGCACGGTGTCGACTCTTCTTTCCGATCTCTAATCTCTTCTAGATCTATCTCTTTCTCGGTATGCAGCGGCGGCTGATGGAGGTGCGTGGAATAAGAGAGAGATTCAGAGAGAGAAAGCTTGCGTAGAATAAGAGAGAGAGAGAGTCGGAAAGAGAGTAAATTAAGCTGATTTGTAGGGGTTGCAGATTATTGATCCATTTTTTGTCCCTGATTTACCCTTCTATTGATTTTCAAAAAACCTAACATATTCTTAAATTTCATCATAATTATAATTATGCCACTATTGATCTAGCCTATCAAAAATTATGATCTAAAGATCCAGATTTGGTTCCTCAGTTCTCATACATATATATATATATATATATATATATATATATATATATATATATATATAGAGTTAGTATTAAATGAAATTGTTAAATATAGTGTGATTGTAGGACTCAACGTGGACCATTAGATCAACAAAATCAATGGATTAAATCAAAGGGCATTCTTGTAAATAAAATCAAAGAATTCACGCGTGTTTAATTTAAAAAACCCGGTTAAGGGTAAAACAGTCAAAACCCACAAACCCATAACAACGGAATGTAATCTTCGCATGCTAAAATCACGGACACGATATGATCGGTTTCAATTAACACTATCAATAATCAAAATATACACAATCAACATCGGAGGATATTACAGATGGATTATCGGAAAAAAAAGTAGTTACGTAAGAATTTTCAAATTCAATTCTAAGAGAATGTGTAGTAGGATTGTCAAAACCATTCTCTGAGAATGGTCAAACCCAAAATATTGCAGAAAACCATAACGTACAGAGAAATCATTAAGAAAATAGAATGTTATTCTTCAAGAATGAATTTTACATGTGGCAAAACTCGTAACCCAGAAAACCATTCTACAAGAATGAATTTTACACGTTCATTCTCCGAGAATGCAAACACTAAGATACAGGACCTAAACACAAAAACGAGAAATATGAGAAAATGGAATACGGTAAAGAAATGCCTCATATTCTCTGAGAATGCCTCATTCTCTAAGAATGTCTCATTCTCTGAGAATGCATTCTTGGAGAATGTAAACTAAAAAAAAATTGAACAGCTTACACTTTGTCTTCCCCTGTCGTCCATCTTCAGTGAAGCATTTCATCGAACAGGTTAAATGCATGTTCAAATAGAACATGATTCAATCGCAATCTGAACCCAACGTGATCTGATGTTCAATGGAACTTGATTCAATCGCAATCTGGTGTTCGTCGATCAATTCCTTTCGTCTGACTTCGATCGTGATTCAAAATTCTGAAATCAATTCCTTTAGTCGATGCAATCGTGATTGCAATCGGAAACCTTCAATCCGACTTCGATCGGAAACCTTCAGTCGATGCAATCGGTTGCTGAACTGAAATCGATGCAATCGGTTGCCGGCGGCGGCGATGGTGGATGAAGCAGGGGAGCAAGCCGGCGGCGATGGTGGATCAGGGGAAGAAGTCGGCGGCGATGGTGGATGAGGCAGGGGAGAACGACGGCTGTCGATTGAAGACTTTAGAGATACGAGAGGATAAATAGGGTTGGTAAAGTTACTAATTTGCCCCTATCAAATGATTGGTCCAGAATTAATCCTACAATCTCACAATACTTAGAAAATGTATTTGAACCTATATATATATATATATATATATATATATATATATATATATATATATATATATATATATATATATATATATATATATATATATATATATATATATATATATATATATATATACACACACACGTTTTCTA